>CM052338.1:1243268-1256044 GCA_028455595.1 Lasioglossum vierecki
GAGAGAGAGAGAGAGAGAGAGAGAGAGAGAGAGAGAGAGAGAGAGAGGAAGAGCAACGCGAAAAGAGATTTGAACGAAATAGGTTAAAGAAAGAAAGAAAGAAAGCTAGTGTATTTATATATTTCATTATATTTTTCATTATTATATATTTTCATTATATTTATATCTTTCATTATATTTATATCTTTTATTATATTTTCATATCTTTCATTATATTTATATCTTTTATTATATTTATATCTTTTATTATATTTTCATATCTTTCATTATACAGGGTGTCCCAAAATTCGTATACTTCCCGGAAATGGGAGGTTCCTTGGGTCATTTGTAGCGACATTTTCCTTTACAAAAATGACGCGTCGGCGGCTTTGTTTAGGAGTTATTAACGAAACACACGGACCAATCAGAGTGCGGCTATAGCGAACGGAGTTCGACATGTCCCAGGTCCCGGACAAGCGACAGGTCCCGCTTAGCGTGGCGGCGCCATTGGCCGAGCCAGAATCAATCCGCTGTAGCCGCGCTCTGATTGGTCCGTGTTTTTCGTTAATAACTCCTAAATAAAGCCGCTGGCGTCATTTTTGTAAAGGAAAATTTCGCTTCAAATGACCCAAGGAACCTCCCATTTCCGAGAAGTACACGAATTTTGAGACACCCTGTATCTTTCATTATATTTATATCTTTCATTATATTTGGACTGCTCTGTCCTCGTATGCACAAAAAATGAATGAGAAAAGAAGATTCATAATATTTCTGCAGCAATTAATGGGCGAATTTCTTTTCGACAAAGGGTAGCAGAATTTGATACCACGTTCCATCGAGTCACCGTTACACAGATGGTTCTTTTGTATGCAGACGATATCAATTCGCGTCACCGGAACCGTCGCGTCGGCCGATGTATCAAACTCAATTCAGAGAATTATGTACGGTGCATAGTATAATTATATTCGTAATTGACGTAACCGTGTGGGTCTGTATACAGTGTTTGATTTATGGTCAGTGACACGCAGCCGCAGGCCCGATAAATCATCCTTCTAAACGCTTTTAGAAAGAAACTTGCGAAAGACTGCGTATGATTTAGGCTCTTCGTTTCAGCGTCTATCGTGGCCGAAGATCTCGTTGCATACTCGGCCACGGGTTTAGCGGGTTCAATGCACGTGGAAAGCATTCTGCATTCTTAGCCGGTCTGCGAATTGTTTCTTCTTGAACGCAGGCTCGTTAATGCTGCGAACTGCATACTGCAACCTTTCAGTCGAATTATGTTCATTGTAATTGGAAGATTCAGGTAGAGGCTTGAATTTGTTTAATAGATTTTCCGTTGACATTTCCACCGCATCCTCGGTGATTATATTTGTACTGCATCGATGGAGGACACGCAGTATCTTGAACTACTTATTTAATGATGTACAGAATAAGTTATACTGTTTTAAACCGTCGCGAAATAATTCTCACGTAAGAATTCATAATAGGGATGTTAAAAAAAAGTTATACTGTTTTGCTATTTGTAGATTTTATTTTTTTAACGCGGAACACAACTGAAAAACCTAAGATGTAAATGTTAATGTTGGATGTTACATTCCGTCAGTCAAAAGGCAAAAATGAATTTAATTAAATATCAGAATCACTGTAAACAGGTGATACACAAGAGGTCAATGAATTCAGAGGCCTGCTTGATTTTATAATAAAATAATATCTAAAAAAAAGAGAGTATTTAATAAGGCCTGCTAATTTATAGTCACAAATACCTGAAAATACTATTTTCTCCTTTGTAGTGCATTCTAATATAAGCGTGGTTTTTAAAAAGTTTTTTTATATATTTTTCTATGTTCTACAAACCAACCCAGTAAGTAGAGTGAGCTCCTTCGGTGCGAAGTGGGCCAGTAGAGGGGGGTCGGAGTAGGAGTGGGAACGCATAGTGGAGTAGGGAGTGCGCGGAGTGGGGATGATGACATAATACCGAGCGTCGCGCGACTAGGGACGAAGGGGAATATTTAAAAATATTGTTTAAATCCTACACGCATAGTATTTTTTAAACAATTTTTTAAATATTGCATTGTTATTCAGTTCTGAGCCATGTTGAAAATTTCAAGTCTCTAAATCATGGGGAAGTGGTTTAAAATTCAATTTCAAGATTTTACGCATACAATAACTCAGCAAGTTTTTCTATGCGGCGTCTCTTCATTTTGAGTCTAGCGGTCAATGTAATTTGACGTCCTTCTTTGTTCGCGTTTTAAATAAATTTGTGTTTAAATTAATCGACTGTTGTTCGGTTTACTTCTTAACACATTCTAATAGTTAACTCATGAATTTGACTAAATAGCATTGAAAATTTTTTTATTTTGTGTCACTGTGTCAGTGTCAGTTTGAAACTGAGAGACAATTCAGCTTAAATATTTTAGCCTAAATTTCAAGAGAATTAATTCTAATTACTTTAATCCCCAAAATTAATATTTTTATAAACTATTTCTTGATAACAATGAATAGTTCTCATGAAATCATATTAAATTTTTTTCCTATTAATTATATCTTTTATTATTATTATTATTTATAATAAAAATAATTCCCCTTAAATTTCATAATAGTACTAATAATATTTACATTAATTATATGAATTATAAATTATTTATTAAAACAAAAATTAATTATCAGATAATTTACAGATTTATTTTATAAAATGAGCTACGGATAAGGGTTAAGAGTGTTTGTACTAATCCTGTATTACATCGTCTGTCGGTTCGTGTTCGCTCGCTAGGTTCGCAAGAAGCTTGAAGCAAACGTGGTTGACTTCGATGCTTGAAAAGCTCGGTGCATCGCATGCACGTATAACACGTGCGACGACGCGCATCGTTATCATCCTAGTGGTGGGCCCAAGTTCATCGCAAACTGTTACTCGAACAACCATTTTGATCCAGTGGCTGCACTTTCGACTACTTTTCGTTCGACCCAATATGCCGGTCTTGTTCTGTGAGGCCCGGGGGCGTCCCACGGCCGGCGCAAAAGTAGATGAATATTTTGGGCTCGTTAGACTAGAACATATTCCCTGAATAAGAAGCGATAGGCATCACCAAAAATTCTACGGATTGAACTTGGACCCATCGCTAGCAGAGGCCTTATGTCCAGCAACGTCCCGCGGCCGGCGCAAAAAGAAATGAATATTTTGAACTCGTTAAACTAGAACATTCCCTGAATAAGAAGCGATAGGCATCACCAAAAATTCCGCCAATTGAACTTGGGCCCATCGCTAGAAGGGGCCTTAGGTACGGCAGCGTCTCTTAGGCGGCGCAAAAGAGGATGAAAATTTTGAACTCGTTAGACTAGAACATTATCTGAATGAGAAGCGATAGGCATCACCAAAAATTCCACGGACTGAACTTGGGCCCATCGCTAGCAGGGCCCACAGCGTCTCGCGGCCGGCGCTACTCGAGGTAACGACCATCGAATTGCATAATGCATCAAGAAACGATGCACGAGCGTGCCATCGCGAAACGATTCTCGCCGGGAACGGCGCAGGATAGGGAACGGGGTGGACAGACAGGCTTTTGCCAGCGTTGGCAGCGATGGCAGCGACCCGGCATCCTTTTATCTGGCACGGCCCATCGTTCGCCCTGGCCGCAGGAGTGAAAGTCGAGTGCTAGGCGATCAACCGTCTTCAGCATCCAAAAGCTGCACCTTCGACGCCGTTCTTATTACACGGTATTCGTGATCTCATCGATTATCAACGCTATTCGTCGTTGTCGGGATACTCTGCACACACAAGACCCTTCGTTCTCGATCTGTGCTAGACACGAAATACTACGAGAATCCATTTTTTCGTTTCTTTTCTTATTAAGTTAATAGTCTTCGTGGTCGTAATAGTTTGCACGACAGAACTGCCACGTGCAGCTCTTTGCGGAACGTGAGCAGTTATTTCGTTGGGAAAAGTCATTGGTTCCTCCCATTATGCATTTAAATTATTATTATTATTATTTATTATTATAGACGAACTGAGACTTTTATAATTATTGAAATTGTAAAAATGCTTCCGTTAGAAATTATTCAATAATTTTTTTATTCGAGCACGTATTATTATAAGAATTGTGAAACATTTAAGTAAATTCAATATTTTTTCTATTATTCTTATTATTATTATTTATTATAGACGGACTGAGACTTTTTTAATTATTGAAATTGTTAAAATGCTTTCGTTAGAAATTATACATTAAATTTTTTTATACGAACGTATAATTGTTAGAATTGTGAAACATGTAAGGAAATTCAATATTTTTATTATTATTACTATTATTATTATTTCTTATAGACCGACTGAGACTTTTTTAATTCTTCAAATTGTAAAAATTATTTAATAAATTTCTTTATTCCGTCACGTCTTTCTATAAGAATTGTGAAAAATCTAAGTAAACTCAGTCTTCTTTTTTATTCTTATTATTTATCATAGATGGACTGAGACTTTTTTAATTATTGAAATTATTAAAATGCTTCCGTTAGAAATTATACATTAAATTTCTTTATTCGAGAACGTATTATTATAAGAATTGTGAAACATCTAAGTAAATTCAATATTTTTATTATTATTATTTATTATAGACCGACTGAGACTTTTTTAATTATTGAAATTGTAAAAATTATTCAATAAATTTCTTTAGTCGATCACGTCTTTTTTTATAAGAATTGTGAAACATCTAGGTAAATTCAGTCTTCTTTTTTATTATTATTATTATTTATTATAGACCGACTGAGATTTTTTTAATTATTAAAAGTGTAAAAATGCTTGCGTTATAAATTATTCAATAAATTTCTTTATTCGAGCACGTATTATTATAAGAATTGTGAAACATCTAAGTAAATTCAATCTTTTTTTTCTATTATTATTATTATTATTATTATTTATTGTAGACGGACTAAGACTTTTTTAATTATTGAAATTGTAAAGATGCTTCCGTTAGAAATTATAATCTAAATTTCTTTATTTGAACACACATTATTATAAAAATAATTAATTATTAATAATTAATATGTTTTTCAACTCTGTACCATAGCATCAGGGAATGCAAAGATTGTTTCTGTTGCTATTAGGGATCTGTTCGCTGAAAGATCTCGCGTTCTAGTGTGCTTTTCGTTTGTTACCGAGTTAATTTGAATAAAAACGTCGCCGTTCTTTAGTGATCGTGTTCCGAACAGTAGACGACGACGACCATTGCGACTGTACGAGACTTTGGCAATCGAGAAGAATTCGTCGATGGCCTGCGTAGCCTAATTGATCGGAGCAGTCGAGCGAAAGATCCGGGTTCGAAGCCTTGATTCAGCTACCTTGTTGTATTTCTCGTATATGGACGTAACGAATAACATCGAAATTATACAAAGTCATTTCAAAGATACAAACTTCCAGCTTCCAATGGATGACTCAGTATTAATAGTGAAACCAAAATTTCTTTTCCACTTTTATTTACCACTAATTTTTTATGAGACTTCGATGACCGTATTTGTGACATTTTTCTAATAAAAATCATACCAAATATGATATAATTCCGATGATAATAAACTTCCAGCTTCCAATGGATGTCTCAATATTAATAGCTAAACCAAATATTTTTTTTCCATTTTTATTTTCCACTAATTTTTTATGAGACTTCGATGACCATATTTGTGACATTTTTCTAAGAAAAATCAGATCAAATATGATATAATTCCAATGATAATAAACTTCCAGCTTCCAATGGATGTCTCAATATTAATAGCTACACCAAATATTTCTTTTCCATTTTTATTTTCCATTAATTTTTATGGGACTACGATGACCATATTTGTGACATTTTTCTAATAAAAATCATACCAAATATGATATAATTTCGATGATATTTACTTGTATAATAGACAATTAAAGTTTCGGGCGCAAGGAAGAATGGCTGACAGTCTTCTCAAGGGCAAAACCTATTTTCAGTATTTTTTAAAAATGAAAATAGACTTCCTTAGTTTTCTCAGTTAAACTTATCCCGTTCAACTATTGTTAGTATAAACAGGTGTAAATCTGACCACGATCATCTAGCTTTTCTTCTGGCTCGCATTGGATTTATTGACAATCCTGAGTGCAGCTGCAGGGAGGGTGACAAATTAATTAATTAATAAGCTCAGTAAAATAAACTTCCAGCTTCCAATGGATGTCTCAATATTAATAGCTGAACGAATATCAAAGCTTGTCACTACATGTTATCATTTTTTAAGAGCTGTGGTCTTAATGTATAAGTTTTGTCTGTACTTTTATTAACATTTAATAATTTATTTTATTATTTTGTAATCTATTTTTTTATTATTTTCTATTTTGTACTTCGTTTTTGTAATTATGTTGAAATAAATCTCATATGAGATTTTCCATTAAAAAAAAACATCGTTTTGATCAGACGGAAAAAATCTATAAACATGAATAAAATGTAAGAATTGAGGTAGAATTTAGTATAAGTATAAGTTTAAGTAGAATAGTTAAATAGAATAAGTATAATAGAATAAGTATAAGTGTTGTCTATAGTGTTCCAACTAATCATATGTCTGAATTACAATATTTCTGTATCTCTAATAACCATATTTTATTCTGTAATTTTTATTATTGTGTAATTTCTTTTATTAGTTATAATATATTTTATTATTTTGTAATTTATTTTTATTATTTTGTATCTTGTACTTCGTTTCTGTAATTATGTTGAAATAAATCTCATTTGAGATTTTTTATTTAAAAAAAACTGCATTCGGTGGAGATCAGGAGAAATGTCTCTGAAAGATCATCGCGATTCTCACAACGTAATAGCAATTATGAATTGATAACGAAGCTTCATTCCTACACAGCAGAGAGAACACATTCTAAACGCCTGACCGGAATGCATAGCTAATGCAATTATATTAACCCTGAACAACTATAGCACTAGGAATTTCAAGGAATATACCAATATTTTTATCCTTTTTATTTCTTGTTCCGCGTATGGTTATTGACAACCTTGTCGGTTCGTTGTAGTCAGTGATTGCATAATTTACAATCGATTGACCTAGTTGCACGCCAGTCCTCGTCCGCAAAGATTTTTCTGGCTAATTTCGATCATTCGAAAAATTATCGATGTTTAAACCCCTACCTGACTTCTAATAATAAAAGTACAGTTATTTATCCATCTAAGTCCACAGCACGGGTCTGTCGATGGACATTTATCCGCCAGGGACAGTATTCTTTCAGTTTTGTAAATGTGAACATAGCTAATCTAAATTTACAACTTCTTTATGTTTCATTATTTTTTTATGGGACATCAATGACCATGTTCGTGGTATTTTTCTAATTAAAATCATACCAAATATGATATAATTCCGATGATATTTAGTTGTGTAATAGACAAATATTGAAAATAGGTTTTGCCCTTGAGAAGACCATCAGCCTTTCTTCCTTGTGCCCAAAACTTTAATTGTCTATTATATAAGTAAATATCATCGGAATTATATCTTATTTGGTATGATTTTTATAAGCAAAATGTCACAAATATGGTCATCGAAGTCCCATAAAAAATTAATGGAAAATAAAGAAATGGGAAATTCAGATTAGGTGGGCTCACCGATATACCCGTGCCACATGACGTCATATTTCTCGGCGACCGAGGCCTCTCGAGCTTCACAGCCCCTCAAGGAAGTACAGTGGAGGATAGATCTGGGACATTTATGGATGAAATACTGTAGAAATAATTTCCGTGCCGAAGCGACGCGCCCGGAACGCAATACGATCTCTATATCGTGGTATATGATCGCGGAGGAAACGCGAAATAAAAATGCAAGCCGCGTTCGGGGAGGAGCTTCCCTGATCGGCATTCTTGTAGCACCTGAAAGGTGTGCGAGCAACAGCAAACGTTAACGATGAAACCGTCGAAATGTCGTAGTTGCGCTCGGCAACGTGTCAACAACCTCGTTACCCTCTTTCGTTCGCGGTAACGCAGTCGCAACACTAATTTTTATACGTCATCGCCCCCATCGTTCTTTTGACCACGTTTTTATTAACTCGCTTTCTTATTTGTCTGTTTATTCGGTACAAATCTTGCAATTGATGTTAAAATAACTTCCCGATGAGCTAGAGACTTGCAACTTCCCACATAGCTCAGAACTGGATGGCAATGCAATATTACAAAATATTAAATATTAATTATTAAATATTAAATATTAAAAAATATTATAATATTAAATATTAAAAAATATTACAATATTAAATATTAAGTATTAAAAAATATTGCAATATTACAAAAAAAAAGAATTGCGAAAAGACAGCGTTCAGGATTTATACACTACTAACTTTCCCCCGCCACACGTTGCTGTGGCACAGTATTTTTAAAAACATGGACATGATGAATGTGTTTGTGATAATCTATTTTGTTCAATTCCATTTCGCTTTTAGCGTTGTTCTGTAGTTCTCTCTCTCTATTTCTGTCTTTGCCTCTGGAAAGTTTGAGAGCAAACCGCATTCGAAAAAGTCCACCCGATCAAAAGTTATAAGCAGAAACGTGCCGAAAAGAGGGGGAAAAGTGGTAATTACGTCACAACTTTTGAACCAATAGACTTTTTCGAATGCTCTTTGCTCTTAAACCTTCCCGAGGAAACGCCGCGTCTAACGGTCCAAACCGCAGCTCTCTACGTTGAGCCGTTCTCAACTGATGCCGTTACAAACAGACATACAGACAGCCACGATTTAATTATATATTTTATTTATTATATATAGAGATTTTGAAATATTTCCCCTCCGTGCCTCTTCGCGCGACATTCGGTGGTATGCCGCCGTGGTAAGCGATAGCCAATCCGCGCAGCAGAGCGTTCCCTACTCCACTACGCGTTCCCACTCCAACTCATCTCCACTCCGACTTATCCCCACTCCGACTCATCCCCATTCCACGGACCTACTTCGGGCCGCAGGAGCTCAGTGTTGTTTCGTACGTGGAGGTAAATAATAATACATAACTTCAACCATCCGCTGTTCGTGTACGCAACCGCTCTCCTTTGTCTTCGATATTCACATGTGTGAATTACATTGACTTTATAAGTGCTTTGAAACCGGTAATTTACAGTGATCTTAGAAAGTATACAAAGTATTAACGTCTTAGGCACTATGCGCCACTATAGTGGCGCACTCTACTGGCATACTCGCTCACCGTTTGGATAAAGTAATCGTTTTCACATATTGTTTCATATATTGTTAATTGTTTTCACAATGTACAGTCTGTTCTTTATCTACCAGTGTTAGGTATTAATTGTTGCTTCCTATTTAAATAAAAATACCATTTAATCTTAATATGCCGGATTCTACTTTTATCATTATAAAAAATTTTTTTTTAAAATAAATAAATTTTTTTTAATTATAAATTTTTTTATCCGTATCATTTACACGTAATTCGCGTTGAACTCTGCCGTACAGAGAAACAGCTCCGCGCAAAATTCAGCCGTGCCTAAGAGGTTAATAAAGAGTGATACAAGTATTAACAAAAGACTAAAAAACAGAAAATAATTATTTAAGTAAAAATAAATTTTTAAAAATACCACGTTCTTAAAAACGGACTAGAAGATATAAAATAATTTTTCCTAGTCCCATACATATTTCTAACCTTGTACGGATAGCCCTGAAAATTTGTGATTGTGAATTTTTAATAGCTATGAAAATGCTTGTAAGATTTAAAACAAAAATTTTTTTGTCGTTTTAAATCTTACAAGTATTTTCATAAAAATACTTAATTCCTTTTTTTTTGGTTTTCATAAAAATACTTAATTTTTTATGAAATTAATAATTTCATAAAACTAATTAATTTTTATGAATTTAATAATTTCATAAAAATAATTAATTTTTATGAATTTAATAATTTCTTAAAAATAATTAATTTTTATGAATTTAATAATTTCTTAAAAATAATTATTTTTTTATGAAATTAATAATTTTATAAAAATAGTTAATTTCACTAAAAATTCACAATCACAAATTTTCGGAACTATTTTAATTTTCGGGAAAAATAATTTTTTACTTTTCAGTCCGTTTTTAAATTATTAGCAACGCTCGTCGAGGAACGAAGCTAGAATTTTATTCTGGCTTCGCTACATTTATTTTTTATCTATTCGCTTTATTCTAGCATCGTCGCAACGTCGGAGGCATCGCGTTCTAATATACCGAGCCGGACGTGCAAAAAAGAATGCGAAACGGCCGGGAGGGGTATGGGAATAGAATACCGATGACGGTACAGCGATTTGCCAATCCTTTGACACGATCGGGTTCGCAGGGAGAAACGTCCGACGAAAACTGGGGGACACTTAAGAGTCGCGACGCGCAGAGTCGGGCCCGGAGAAAACCGTTTGAATGCTTTGCGGAATAAAACAGCCGGATTCTCGCGAAAGGGAAAAGACGTGTCAGCCAGACGGACTGACAGACGAACCGACACCAACGTGAATATCTGGGCTGGTTTCGAAATCATGGGAACTTTCTTCGATGCTCCGCCGAGGCGACATTTCGCCGTTGCTGCCACAATTATGATCCTATTAAAGGGTATAGCCGGATAAGATAGTCAAAAATGCCCTTGAACCGAATTGTATCGACGATGCGTCATTCGATAGGGCACCGAGAAAAAACATACTGTGCAAGGTTTCAACCCTATATCTCGATCGGGAGGGTAGGTATGGGGTAAAATCGAAAAGTCAGTTTTTAGCCTATTTTCCCTAGTTAATGATGTTTAGAAATTGTGAGAAAAATCTGACACATCTCAAGAACCCAAATACATATTTTGCAATTGGTTTCAGATTTTCAAATTGAAAATTTTCGTTGTAAAAAATCAAAAACCTCAAAAAAATAGAAAAATCAATTTTTGGCCTATTTTTCATTAGTTAATGATGTTTAGAAATTCTGAGAAAAATCTGACACATGTCAAGAACCCAATTATATACTTCGCAATTGGTTTCAGATTTTTTAATTGAAAATCCTCCTTGTAAAAAATCAAAAACCCGATCTTTTTTAGTTTTAGTTTAGTTTTTAGATTTAGTTTCGTATCGATTCGATCGAGATCGAAAAGTGTGATGTTTCGTGTAGTATTCAGCAATTGTGTGAAAGTGTGGTGTTTCCTATTTTCTATTCCACTGATGTAAGAAGCAAATGGATTTACCACTGAATAGGTGAGTTTTTAATATAATCCGTTTTATGCTTCTTCTTTCTTTATACCTTTCTTCTCTTATTCGGGTAAAGTTGCCGATGATGTGGGTCCTCACCGATCTCGATGAACTTTAAATGCAATATTGTTATAAATTCCGCGATTTAAATATCTTTTTAACATCAATTTTTTACAACGACCGTTTCTGAACCACAACTTTCACAGTTTTCTCTTAAACGAAAGCCGATAGGCAAAAACTGCAAGAGGGAAATGTTGTTCAGAATTGTGTTTTTGACAATGTATTCGAATTTCATCGACATCGGCGAGGATTCACGTGTCGAGAGTTTCTTGTTCGTTGAGACATCGTGGCGTGCGAACGTTGCTCGGCTGTCGGTGTGCCGCGACCAACACATGTAGGTCGCGCTCTGGATTGGTCCGTGTTTTTCCTTAATAACTCCTTAAAGAAGCCTCAGATGACATTTTGGTAAAGGAAAATCTTGCTTGAAATGATCTCAGCATCCTCCCATTTCCGGATGCTGAGGAAATTTCGGGACACCCTGTATATATTATTATTATATATATTATTTTATTATTATATATATTATTTTATTATTATTTTATTATTTTATTATATATATAATCGGACACAACGAAGCACAACGTAGAATTGCAGGTTATGTTATCAGGTGTTAAATGAAAGTGAAAGACGGGATAATTTCTCAGCAGATAAAACTCCTTTGTGATTCAGAGTGATTCAATTGGAGGGATCTCGATTGCGAAACCGCGTCGTTCTCATCGTCCCCTCATCCCGACGAGATCCCTCAACGATAACAGGCAATAATACCTATGAGATAACCTCATATGACGAAAGTATTGTTTTCGAATTAGGAGTTCACACGAGAAGCCCGTTCCGTTATTAATATTTAAGTGTTTCATTCGTTCGCAGTGTGTCTAGAATTACCTAGACATCTTGTGTGGGCCTATTCTGTGACCACTTGGAACACAGCAGTTTAAGAGTTATTTATTGGCACCCTCAACCCTCGGAATTAGTTACGGACTTGGGTACGGTTGAAGGCTAAGTGTCCTGTCCCAATCATAAAGGAAAACCAACCATGCCCCAGTCAATGACAAGTGACGCAACGCAGGCCCACACTCAGCGGAAAGGCGACACCAGTTTTGGGGAATAGATTGTAAAACAAGGGATCTTTGTGCATCGTCTGGCGAGGTTGCGTCAGAAATAAAGTCAAGAGTTTCGTAGGCGTTCCACAGATTTAGACTACACCCCAAAACTGGTGATTGGTTCCTCATCTCTCCCTACCAAAGAAATGACACTTTTCTAAGCTTTTGTAGGGAATTGCAGAAAGGAAAGTTAACATTCTTTTTCGAGTCTTCGAGCTTTTAGTACGATTTCCTACATTGAATAATCATTCGTACAGCGTTATTGTGAATTTTCATTCGTTTTCTTTTTATAAATTCTCGTTCGTGCCGATCCGAACGCAACATTTCTGTATTTTCGTTTGTGTCGATCCGAACACATCATTTGTGAACTTTCGTTTGTGTCGATTCAAACGCATTATTTGTGAACTTTCGTTTGTGCCGATCCAACGTTTTATTTATGAACTTTCGTTTGTGCCGATCCAAACGTTTTAT
>CM052338.1:1256144-1275358 GCA_028455595.1 Lasioglossum vierecki
TAAGGTTAAACTAGAAAGATGGGTTATTCCCAAGTATAGCGCGTTAACAAGAGTAGTAAGAAAGAAATACGCCCAGATGCCGTTACAAAAGCGGGCGTGCCAACCTAAACAAGTATCCAGCATTTTATAGTCTTCTTGGTAGAGTTGGTACCTCTCAACGGCTGGTATGTCTAGTAACATTTCAACAAATCCAACAACATGCCCCCTCCCCCCGTGCAGTAATTCTGTGTATGCAATTCCGCGGAGGATATATTTGCTAAATATACAGGGTGAGTCACCAAACGTTAGCACCTCAAATATCTTTGTTGTTTCAAAAGATACGTAAAATATGGTAAGGACAAAGTTGAATGGTACAATGGGGCTGACACGATGCAAAAAAAAATTTGTTTTTATGTCATTTTTTTGGAGATATCAAGGTCACCTTGACTTTTTAAAATGGAACTACCCTTTTTTAAACACCTACAATGATAGACTCATTATTTAGTAAATATATTTAGTAAATATATCTATATATTTACAAACGGTCCTCATTATTTAGTAAATATATTTAGTAAATATATGTAGTAACTATATCTATATAATTAGAAATTGTCCTCGTTCTTTAATAAATATATTTAGTATATTTATCTATGTATTTACAAAAGGTCCTCATTATTTAGTAAATATATTTATATATTTACAAATGGTCCTCATTATTTAGTAAATTTATTTAGTAAATATATCTATATATTTACAAATGGTAAATATATAGATATAGTCAACATGAACCCCCTATTTAGTAAATATATAGATAAAAAAATATAGAGGACGGTTTTTTAGGGGGTACCAAACACAATCATGAGTCCCGCACTACGTGCGTAATGCATTTTTCCCTCCTGGCTAAAAAGCAAGATAAATAGAAAGGAAGAACTCGTATCGCGGTCACTTAGCTGAAAAATTGAAATTTTCTTCCTTCTCACATATTTATTTATTTTTTTTATGATGTCGTTAAATACATTGACAACAATTCTGTCTGACGAGCATGCAAAACATGGCTGTAAAAAGCACAAATCGTTATTTCTGGATATATTTTTGTCCTCCGATTTATGGAAATCGATTCCACTCGCACGATTATGCAGGTAGCCGAACTTCTCTTAATTCAGCATAATGAAGTCTTTTTTTATTTAAAGACGCCTCTTATGTCATGCGGTTTTTTAAAATCGAAAGTAACTTAATTGCATTCGTAACAGCGACTGGAGAAATGTGTGAATCGTTCTTGTGGTAATTCTCACGAGACTATTTCTATTTAGAAGATATTCAAATTATTTACACGAATGAAGACAAAAAAACTTGAAACGTGACGACCTACTTTGCCATTCAAATAACTCAGCATTCGTATAATTATGTACTCGTTAATTGAAGAATTAAGTATATATTTTTCTTACGAATGCATAAAATATTTTATATAAAATATTTTTATAGTAATTTATATATTTTTCTTACGAATTCAATATTTTATATAAAATATTTTTATAATAATTTATATATTCTTCTTAGGAATGCATTCAATATTTTATATAAAAGATTCTTATAATAATTTATATATTTTTCTTACGAATGCATTCAATATTTTATATAAAAGATTCTTATAATGATTTATATATTTTTCTTACGAATGCATACAATATTTTATATAAAATATTTTTATAATAATTTATATATTTTTCTTACGAATGCATAAAATATTTTATATAAAATATATTTATAATAATTTATATATATATATATATATATATATATATCTTTTTCTTACGAATGCATCAAATCCGCTGGCTAATAATCATCCATGCTTATTTAGTGTGGCTTATAAACTCCCCCGCGATAACCCTGTACGCAGAAGAAGTTCCACTCACCGATACCTTCCAAAATCCGCATAAGAGCGAACAAAGGATCCACCGATGCTCTCACCTTCGAAATCCTGATCCCCAGATTTTCGTCGGACCGTGTGAAAACCAGCCGCGACTGTAAACTGGTCTCCCCGGTCCCTGAAAGCAAATGTTGCCGATGGAAAAAAAGCCGAAACGAAAGCAACAAAAAGAAACGAAGAGGGAACGGCGATTGAGGACCATCGGCGGAGCAGAAAAAATTATTTTAAAACAGTGTGGAGATAGAAGAAGACGTTGCTCAAGAGACAAACAGAGAAAGAGAGACAAATAACCAGAAGAAAGTATTATTAGTGGGTCTCTGTTACCGTGCTGGAGAAAGTAGAAAACTTTTTACGTATTTCGATAAATTTTTCTACTCAAAATCCATGCAGCTTTCGTGGAAATTCGTTCTCTTCATTGGTACTCTGTACATGAATGTAATAATACTTATCTTCAATACTTACAACAAATGAAATACATTATTTTTTAATTCTTATTTTATCTTAATTTTATTTATCTTATTTAATTATTATATTTATTATTATATAATTACTAATAAAAAAAATATCTTATGTAATCTTAAAAAAAATAAAATCACTGCAAAATAAATATGATTATTTACCATATACTATTTTTAAAAAAATGTTTTATCTAGCTCTGTTCCGATGGCACTTTCCGAAATAAATGAAAGACATGAAAAGAGAAGAAGAGAAGTAAAAGGACTCGTTATCATCTTTCGGAGAAAGAGTAAAGAAAAAGAAGAGAGGTCGAACGTCTTTGGTGTGAAAAATATAGAGACCGTGTCAGAAGAAGAAAGAAGAAGAAACCGAAGAGAGAGCTAGAGGGACGCGTTATTACCGGATCACGGTTAGGTGTCTTTGGATGGCATTTTCAGGGGAAGAATAAAGAAAAAGAAAGGGAGAACGGCGTCGTCGGGACGAAAAAGACAGGGAAGGTGTAAAAAGAAAGAGAGGTGAAAGAGAGAGAGGTAGAGGGTATAGTCGTACATAGTACCACTTCTTCAAGTGACGAGGAGGAGAAAAGGAGGAGAGGCTTTTAAGGAGGAGGTGGAAGAGAAACAGCACGTGACCAATGACTTATATAAAGGTGGAGAACGACAGCCCGCAAACACAGAGTTCTCTCTGCGCAGTGGAGCCTGTGCCCGCAAAAGTGATCGCAAATTTTTTTTCTTCTTTCGGTTCTTTCCCGATTCGTCGAACGAAAAGCCGCGACAGTCCGGACAAACGAGTCATCGTAAACGAAACGCGCACGGGTTCTTTGCTTTCTTCTTTCTCAATTTCTTCGTTACACCGATTATACCACGCGGGAAGAGACTCGTACACAAACCATGAGGACGTACTACGTGATTGCCGCCATTCTGATTGCCGGTACGTACCCGCCAACCAACATAATCGCGAGAGATACACGCGAGACGCTCATCATGGATAACGTATAATGAGGATGATGATGATGATGATGATGAGTAAAGAGCATTGAGGGCGACGATTATCTCGTTCTGGTTAAAAGTGTTATTGACGACGGTTCTTCTTACCGGAAGTGGAGGAACCAAGTGTGTGACTACGCGTGTGGACCACGATAGAGTGCACTCTTCCTGCATAAATTGGTTCTTCTCATTGTTCGATGGCCAGGGAAAATAGGAAACTTATATATATTGTTACTCTCTGTTACACACTGGAAAATATTTCTTTAGAAAGATTTCTTCGTGACACTTCGACGATTAACGTGATTAGACTATCTGAAAAAAAGGAAATGTTACTATAATTGAAAAAAATTTATAAAAGAGTAGAAGAAATCTGGGACTTCCTGCATAATTGGTTTTTCTCATTGTTCGATGGCCAGGGAAAATAGGAAAACATATATATTGTTATATATTATATTTACATATATTATATATATATATATATATATTTATATATAATTATATATAAAATATATTATATATATTATATTATTTATGTTTATATATGTTATATATTAAACAGGGTGTCTCAAAATTTATGTACTTCCCGGAAATGGGAGGTTCCTTGGGTCCTTTGAAGCGACATTTTCCTTTACAAAAATGACGTCGGCGGCTTTGTTTAGGAGTTATTAACGAAAAACACGGACCAATCAGAGTGCGGCTATAGCGAACGGAGTCTGACTCAGCGACAGGTCTCGCTTAGCGTGGCGGCGCCATTGGCCGAGCCAGAATCAATCCGCTATAGCCGCGCTCTAATTGGTCCGTGTTTTTCGTTAATAACTCCTAAACAAAGCCACCGACGTCATTTTTGTAAAGGAAACTGTTTCTTCAAATGACCCAAGGAACCTCCCATTTCCGGGAACTACACGAATTATGGGACACCCTGTATATATTGTTACTCTCTCTGTTACGCACTGGCCAGGAAATATTTATTTAGAACGATTACTTCGTCACACTTCGACGATTGACGTGATTAGACTATCTGAAAAAAGGAAATGTTACTATAATTGAAAAAAATGATAAAAGAGTAGAAGAAAACTGGGACTTCCTGCATAATTGGTTCTTCTCATTGTTCGATGGTCCGGAAAAATAGGAAACTTATATATATTGTTATATATTATATTTATATATATTATATATATATTTATATATAATATAAATAATAATATAATATAATATTATATATATATAATATATTATATATGTATTATATGTGTTATATATTATATATATATTATATATATATTGTTACTCTCTGTTACACACTGGCCAGAAAATATTTCTTTAGAACGATTGTTCGTGCCACTTCGACGATTAACGTGATTAGACTATCTGAAAAAAAGGAAATGTTACTATAATTGCAAAAAAAATGATAAGAGTAGAAGAAAACTGGGACTTTCTTGAAAAATTGTAAAATCCAGTGAAATTTTGGAGGATGTCTGCTCGTGCGGTTTCTAATCTCGTTTTTGGTAATATTTTATTCAAGACTAGATTCTAGTCGCGATACGTGGAAACCGACACGCCATACGGTACCGTGCTAGATCAACATCTGCCGTAAAGTCAGTGAAAGCTAGTTAACGTGACGGATAGAAGGCAATTATCGTAGAGCCGTTTGTAAAATTTCATTTACGGTACGAGTGTTTACGACGAAGAAAGAGAACAGTACTCGAAGTCTGTCGAGGTAGTTGATACACGGTGGTTTGTTGACGACTCTTATCGGAGCACGTTTTTATTGGTCGCTTCTGCGAATGATCTTGTTGTTGAAACGAGATCGAAAGGCGGATTCAGTTTCCGTGCGAAGAGAAACCTTCTCGACCCGCATTTGCATTCTTTTTCATCCCCTTCCACGGACTTTCCTTGTCGCAAGAGGATAACCTTGGCCCAGATCTTGACCCTTCTTTTTATCACCGGCCACCATCGTCGTCGGACCTTTCTCTATCGTCCATCGAAATTCATAACTAAAACATAATCCACGATATAGAAGGCAATTTCCATCCTAACAACATCGAGGGTTGTACTTTCTCTCGTCTGAAACATTTTTAAAAAAATTATCTCCACACAGATTGCTTGTGTGTCAAGATTGGTATCGATTTAGAATTGTCCATACCTTGTTAAAAATATTTATTTTCATTTTCATTGCATTTTCTCCCGTCTGGAACATTTTAAAAAAATTATCTTCACACGACTTGCTTCTCTTTTCAAGATTGGTATCCATTTAGAATTGTCCATACCTTGTTAAAAATATTCATTTTTTATTTTCATTGCATTATCTATCGTCTGGAACATTTCAATGCAAAAGGAAATTTTGATCCAAAGAAACTCCATAATTGCAAACTGTTAAAAACAGATTTATTTTTTCTCTCGTTTCAAGATTAGTATCCATTTAGAATTGTCCATACCTTGTTAAAAATATTCATTTCTTATTTTCATTTAATTTTCTCTCGTCTGGAACATTTAAAAATTATCTTCACACGTCCAGCTTGTCTTTTCAAGACTGGTATGCATTTAGAATTGTCCATACTTTGTTAAAAATATTCCTAAAGCAAAAAGAACAAGCAAAGATCTCGTTAATCGAACAACAGGTTATTATGAGATCGGAGACGAGCGTTTCGGTGGCGATCCCCAGGAAAATGAAAGTGAATACAGCACACGCACACCGTTGCAACGGTGTTGCTCTCGCGTATGCGAAATTACGATCGGCGAATGTCTGCGTGCGTGGTCTTGCGAGAAGCAGAGAGAGATGAGGAGATACGAGGAGGCTAAAAAGAGAGGAGAAACACGCACGACGGAAAACGTGTTGAGGAGAGCCGAGTGAACGGGATGCTGGGAGAGCCCAGTCACGAGCCGTGTTGGTGTTGCAGCTGGTAGCTGGGCCTGGCTCTAGGCCCAAAGTGAAAGCGCCTGGCGAAAGTCAGTTTGTGTCCTTACATAAGACGTTTAGGTTATTCAGACATCATACGCCGCGAAAAAAGAATAACAGATTGTTAGTCGTAATTGCCGACCACGAGACAATGCACCACGTCGGACGCCCTACCTGTCGATAATTAATACTTGGATTTTTTCCTTACAAAAGCTGTCTTCACGAAGCAACTAATTCCTTAAACTTCCTCAAGAATTCAATCCGATTAAGCAATTTAACGTACTCATTTCACTTGATATCATTTTTATAGCCGACTTAATCTCTGTACATTAATTACCAACCTACACGACCAGTTCAGTTTATGCAATTGGCAACAGAAATAATCGTTCTACTGCGAAACAGAGTTGTGATCAATTTACAACGTAATTCAATTACTAAGTATTTCAATCAGATTTGTAAGTGAAATACAATATAATTGAAACACAATGTAATTGAAATACAATATACTTGAAATGCAATTTGTAATTGAATTGCACTATAATTGAAATACAATATACTTGAAATACAATACAATACAATGCAATACATGAAGACAATGTATTTTACAATTGAACTCCATTGCAATTACGAATTACATTGTAATTTAATTGGCTAAAGATCTGAATTATAAATTACAACATAATTGAATTACAATTTAATTCAATTACAATGTATTTTGTAATTGTGCTCCATTGCAATTACGTATTACATTGTAATTTAATTGACTAAAGATCTGAATTATAAATTACAACATAATTGAATTACAATTTAATTCAATTTCTTTGTAATTATAATTCTGGAGTAGTTCAATTGTAATTCTGCACAACTCTGCTTCGAAAGCTAGATTCCCACAGAAACAAACGCCGCGGTAAAAACAATATTTCCCAGATCGAAGTAAGAGTCGATGGCATTTGAATAATTTCCTGTTTCACTGGAAATCGCGGAACAGACGAGAATACCTTCGCCGCGTGATTCATACTAATAACAGTGTAAACATATCCGTACGATTCATAAAGTCTCCAATTAACTTTGATCCGAGTGTCGGTAATGGTAGTATCGTTTAGAAACGTACGTTCATTGAACTGCCTCTGTACAAATCTCTTTTTTCTTATAGCTCGTCGCGAATTTCTCCAGGGTAAATACCTGAATTAACAATCCGAGAACCTATCTCATTTTCTTGTTGCGAAATCACGTTCGTTTGCTCCATTTTTTCTTTTTAGTCCTCGATGATTTCCCACGCTGTCGTTTTAGGGCGTAGTTGAGTTTCGTATTCAGCTTTTGTCGCCATAGCAAATCTGTAAATCATATTTTAACTTTTGAAGGATGTTGTGGAGGTACAATGGGAGACAAAAGTACAAGAAATTCAATGAAAGCTATTCACGAGTATATTTTGCATTAGAAAAATTAATTAAATCTGAAAGCTTTCGTTTAATTAGTGAATTTCATGTTATACTTATTTTTTAATCAAATTGTCTTCGTATTATAAAAAATTGTAAGTGACTTTTGTGAATGATTGTACCCCCTGATTTGAACTTCAAAAATCAAAAATTAAAAATCAATATTTAAATAAATTAAAAATACCTCAGAAAGCAATATAATGGTTATTACTGAAAATAAACATGTAAAATTTGCGTAAAATTATGTTCTGATAATAATAAAAAAAGGTGATTTCTTTTTGTTTTGTAATTTTCTATCGTTTTGTAACAAGTTTGTAATTTTTTGCTCTGTAACTGTTTAGTGAATTCTAATAAATGGACATAATTAATTACATAATTTTTACTACATGTAAAAAATAAAATGGAGTTTCTAGTTGCGTTTTTTCAAGGTTTAAACAGGATTTGAAGTGGAATTTTATGAATTTTCCATAAGAAGTGAATCGAACCCAAACTTTGGTAATTGCATTAATTTAGTAAGCATTATATCTTGTGAAATTTTCAAAAATTTCCTTGCGTTTTTATATAGCTCCAGAACATCCTTATGGGTTTCTCTTCGTTCTCAGCGTTAGTGGTCGAAAGTATTTAATTTGAAAATTTCTAAGGAACAAAGAAGGAAGCGTGGTCTCTTCTATCAATTTTATTTCCCAATGTCTGCGGACCGGGTAAAATTGTACTATTATGTCGCGAGATCCCTGGCACGATTAAATCTTGCACAGGGCGTAACCGCAGAACAGATTTTTACCTGCGGATTACTTCTCTGAACAAATGGGAAAGAGAGAATCTGACCACGATTAGATCAATCCCGACAGCAAAACACGTAATTCAATTTATCTCTCATTAAAGTAATAAATCGTTTCGGAACAGAAATCTCTGAAATCCGCGACCGCAATAAAAAGCTTCCTTCCTTTACTTTCGATTCTCAGCGACCGTCTAATTAGTATAAATTGATGCAACTGTTCTATAATTGTCGCGACTTCTTTTTTAATTGTTGTTTAATAACGTATTTTAATTACTTCCTTCCAACCGGTCAGGTAAACAGATCAAATTTTACGGTACGCGTTTTATCCAGAGACACGAGCAAAAAGTAAGTTATTGCCGGTTGTTACGAGGTTTGATATAATCGCTGGTTTGTGCGTCGTTAAAATTATTGGCGCATAAATGTTCCCGGTAATTGTACATTTCGTTGCGTTTCAACATTTTCGAAATTGTGAAACAGATAGACAAAATGATCACGTCGAAAGTGAGGCATGTTTTACCGCTTCTTTCGTTGCGGAAATGCTTTTTCTGACGGTCCAATAGACTTTCATGCACATTCCAACGTCGTGTGAAGTCTTTATCAGATCTTTCTAAACTGTCCTTTTAGTATGAAAATGTCTGCGGCCTGTTTTTGCGACGATTGTTACGCAGCTGACGTGATTGTACAATGCGCACGATCGTGGAACTCGATTCAGGAAGTGAAATGTCTCGATTGATTTTATTTATAGAATCTCGTTCTCCGGAATGATCGAAACGATTAATCGGGAACGCGATTTCGTTATCGGAAAGTCTAAACACGTGACGGAACGCGAAAAAAGCGTAGGTATCTTATTTACGGTAACATTGAACTTTCCTGTTTATCATGCGATTTATGTTAACGTTAGTATCGTGATCAGTGTGCCGTGACTAATGTATCGAGTCGCGAGTTCGTGAGTCAGATGCCTGTAAATCGAGTTCGAAATTCGAACAATGGCGAGCAAGTTCTCAGATTTCAGGGAAATAAATAATTGTGCTACAAGAAATCCTTGATCGCACCAATCTCCACATTGTTCCACACGTTATCACTTGGTTTTCAACTAGGAGCAAAATTATTCTCCATTATAAAAAAATAATTAACTAGAAGCAATCTCAAATAATTCTTAGACCCACCTAGGACCACAATTCCCTCCGAAGCAGTTCTCAGATTTCAGGGAAATAAATAATTGTGCTGCAAGAAATCCTTGATCCAATCTCTGCATTGTTCCATACGGTATCACTTGGTTCTGAACTATAAAAAATAATTCTCAAGTAGAAACAACCTCAAATAATTCTCAGACTTACCTAGAACCACAATTCCCTTTGAACCACTTCCCAGATTTCAGGGAAGTAAATAATTGTGCTGCAAGAAATCCTTGATCCAATCCCTGCATTGTTCCATACGTTATCACTTGGTTTTCAACTAGGAGCAAAATTATTCTCAATTATAAAAAAATAATTCTCAACTAGGAGGAATCTGAAATAATTCTCAGACTCACCTAGGACCACAATTCCCTTCGAAGCAGTTCCCAGATTTCAGGGAAATAAAGAATTGTACTGCTAGAAATCCTTGATCGCTCCTATCTCCACATTGTTCCACACGTTATCATTTGGTTCTCAACTAGGAGCAAAATTATTCTCAATTATAAGAAAATAATTCTCAAGTACATCTAGGATGTACTCAGCCGTACATTTGGGATGAAAGATTGTTCCAAACCTATTCAAGTACTGCCATCATCGTCATCCTCATCTGAAAGTGTTTCTAACTTATAGAATACCAATCGAAGACTCGACGACTCAAACGGCTGTTTAAATTCCTAAATAAAGTTTGTAAATTGACTATCCACAGGCGCGAATGGCCAGGAGTCCTTCAAATGCCCAGACGACTTCGGGTTCTACCCTCACCACATATCCTGCGACAAATACTGGAAATGCGACAACAACGTGGCCGAGTTGAAAACCTGTGGCAACGGGCTCGCGTTCGACGCAAGTGACAGCAAGTTCCTCACCGAAAACTGCGACTACCTCCACAACGTTGACTGCGGCGAGAGGACGCAGCTCGAGCCGGCGATCAACACGCCCCATTGTCCAAGATTGTACGGCATCTTCGCCGACGATAAGAAATGCGACGTATTCTGGAACTGCTGGAACGGAGAGTCGTCCAGGTATCAGTGCAGCCCTGGACTTGCCTACGATCGCGAAGCCAGAGTTTGCATGTGGGCTGACCAGGTGCCAGAGTGCAAGAACGAAGGTAGGTATCCCAACTGCCACTCGAACCATTCTACCAATTAATATAATAGGAATTAATTTAGCAGCGCAAGGTTCGATCTGTTTTGTGGGATTAGGACCCCGAGAACGCGAGTCTTGTATAGAGTTAGGAGATCGGGAAGAATGAGGGGGTTCTTTGGGTTAGCGCGTTAGTCGTACGGCTACCAACAGTGAGGCCTGGGTTCAATTCCCGAGGAGGCGGATTCCCCTTATTTTTCCTGAGATCCTACAGTTTCTACAACAATTCTAGCAAAGTTTGAAGCATACCCAAACGTGTCGATTCGGAATCTTATTGCTCGAGGCCACGTTTTGCTATTCAATTGTTAGTTCTCGGGAAACATGGTGTTTCGTCCTAGACCCGCTAGAGGGCATATCAGTAAGGCTATCTAGCAGGCTCTGCTTTAGACACAGTGGAATTTTTCCAGAGTGGAACTTTTCTGCTGCAAAAAAGTCAAACTGGCGAGAATCGTCTAAACGGTTTCGCGCAAATATAGTCCGCCATTCGAACAAGGAAATTTCAAAGGCAGGTAACCGTAGTGAAATCAACATTCCGTGACTTTCGATTTTCTTCTACCATCTTGCATCTGCTGTGCAGCGTGGATGATCATCGCGCCGCAGAAAAAACTCTGAAGACTGATTTCAGACAATTACCGGGTGTGCTAGTTTTTCTATGCAACACTTTCATGTTTTCTCTTCGATCGTTCCATTGTCCTCTCGCACATTAATGCGCGCATCAATTATTCCGCATGATAATAACATGGTAACGAGAGGAAACTCGTTGCCTCTGTCTGACCATCGGCGGCGAAATCTACTTTAGAACTCTGAGATTAAACGATCGGAAAAGATGCCCGACCTCGTTCGCTTAATATGCAGTTTCTAATTGTTCCTGACTGCGATTCCTTTAATTCTCGAAATCTACTTAATTTTTAACCGACTTCGAAAAAGGAGGTTACTCAATTCGAAAAGGATGTGCCTTTTTTCCCATCTAAATACTGTGGTACCCAAGGTGATTGGGAGCCCACCTTTTTATTCTAAACTGTAAGTCCCGTGGGAAAATAATTCTCACATAAGAATTCAAAAAGCGACGTTAAATAATAAAAAGAAAATTAACTAGTTTTTTTAATAAAATTTTTATAAAAAAATTATAATATAATTTTAGAAGCCATTTCCATTGTAGAAGGAACACGTTTCGCGGCGCAACAGAGCCCAATTTTCGAGAAACGAACGAAATTACGTCAGTTCGAAAGTAAGCGGCCCATTTCCCGTGGCGAGCATCGTTCTGGTTCGCCGCAACGGCGGTACCAAGCACGCCATCTTGCAACGATCTCGTTCATTATGCCAGTCCGAGTTCGATCGACGATACATGACAATAGCCCCCACGCACATCCTGTGCGCGTTTCATCACGGGCGGAATCTTCACCCGATAGAATTCAAAGGCGAACCATGATATTACCATTCACCGGCTTCCACTGTCGGACAATTGCTGCTAGGCTCCCGCCACGCCTCTCGACTTCTCCCGAGAGCTCCACTGTCAATTATCGGAACGGTTCCGAACCGTTCAAAATGCGCTCCGAGTATCCAAACAGTGAAATCTTGAAAAATAAAGCAGTGGCGCACCCAAGATTTAATCTTGGGGGGACGAATTGAACAAAATCACCTTTTTTTAAGCAACAATATCTGTCAACGGTAGCCACACATATTTACTTATATACAGGGTGTCTCAAAATTTCTTCAACATCCGGAAATGGGAGGTTCTTGAGTTCAATTTTTTTTAGTTGACTTCCGGATGTTCAAGGAATTTTTAGACACCCTGTATATAGGGAAAAGCTATTCAAAATGTTTAGTTTTACGTATAGCATATCCAAAAACTTCATAATCGGAGAGCAAGCAGCTATTCTACGATTCTTTTTCTTGGGGGGACGACGACTTGCCCCCCCCCCCCACTAGGTGCACCATTGAAATAAAGTAACGAGAAGACTGTGGATGTTTACGGAACTTTTAATTTTTCTAGATGACTTTTAAGGTAGTGGAACAAAATAGAGTCTTATTGTACTAAATTCTGATATATTTGATGTCCTAGCATATTTTCGAACATTTTCAAAAGTCATAATTGCATAAACATCCGCAGTCTAGTAATGAGGATGCATACGAACAAATGCATTAAAATTTGTAAATAATATAAATATAAATATTTAATATTATTTATATTTATATTTATATATATTATTTATATTTATATTTATATATATTATTTATATTTATATATGTAAATAATAATATTAAATATTTATATTTAATTTTAATCATTAAAATTAAAATATGCATTTCAACGGACGATTTTCTGCCGTCACAGATAGGATGATTATTTTGACCTTGTAGAATCTGTGCGACCTGGGGTCGGACGAATCCTCTCTAGAGTCTCTGTCTTACCGTTTGTTTGATCACGTTGCGCAGAGGTCGCGGGAGGTTTCAATTGCCCGGCCGCCGGCGAAGTGAGCGGAGCATCCGGCAGCTTCAGCAGACACGCCCATCCCGAGGACTGCAGAAAGTATTACATTTGTCTGGAGGGCATCGCCAGAGAGTATGGTTGCCCCATCGGAACCGTCTTCAAGATCGGTGACGCCGACGGAAGCGGTGCCTGCGAGGACCCCGAGGACGTTCCCGGATGGTGAGTCTTTCTCAATCATTTTTCAAAGTTAAACGACTGTGGTTCGTTTCCTTACACGAGACTTCACAGATTCCGCCATAGAAATTATTAATATTTGCAGCGATTTCTTCGATCTTCAGGTTTACATTAATCTCTAGTCAGATTTTACAGGTTTCCGAAGACTTCCCATAGATCTACCAATTTTTCCTGCTATTGTTTGAACTTCCAGGATGAGAACAATCCCTAGACCTTTGCCATGTTTGGTTAGGTTAGGTAGAATCAAGGACTGGTTCGTATCCTTACGCGAGGCTTGACACGTTCCGCCACAGAAATTATCAATATTTCCAACAATTTCTTCCATCTTCAGGTTTACATTAATCTCTAGTCAGATTTTACAGGTTTCCGAAGACTCCCCATAGAAGTACCAATTTCTCCTGCTATTGTTTGAACTTCCAGGATGTGAACAATCCGTAGACCTTCGAAATGTTAGGTTAGGTTGGAACGAACGATTGTGGTTCGTATCCTTACGCGAGACTTCACAGGTACCTGCTACAGAAATATCAATATTTCCAACAATTTCTTCGATCTTCAGGTTTACATTAATCTCTAGTCAGACTTTACAGGTTTCCGAAGACTCCCCATAGAAGTACCAATTTCTCCTGCTATTGTTTGAACTTCTAGGATGAGAACAATCCCTAGACCTTTGCCATGTTAAAAAGTTTATCAATGCTAATGTCTAGTCAGAATTGTCAGGTTCCCGAAGATTCCCTTACAAAAGTTTCATTTCTTGTCAGACAAATAAGAAAACTCGAGTGAACGCAACGACCAGACTAGTCGTTTATAAATATTCCTATAAAAATGAAAATTCTTCGATCTAGAATAAAATGTTTCTCGTAATGTATATCATGATCGAATCGAATCCTAGTTGTCAGGGACTGTCACGCGCAACTTATCTAGACCGCTATTCTAGCCAGCCATCGAGCTAAAAGTGTCCAACTTCGTTTTCCAATAGAAAAAAAAGAAAGACCGAGACTTCCTTGTCGCGTCACCACCGGTTTGAAATTGTAATTAATGACGTTCGAGTAAAGGAGACGGTGTTGAATCGAAATGTATCGAGACACCTCGCGTCCAGGCGTTACGTAAAAACAAATTCTGGACAAACCGGGTATTATATAGTCCGAGTCTGATTACAGTATTTAAAAACTCGCGAGACACTCGCCACGACTGGAAGTCCCGTCAGGTGTTTCTTCTTTTTTCGGGTGACGCAATTAAACGGATATTCTCTCGTGTGTACCGGGTTGATAGGTTTTGCGTAACACCGTCGAAATGTTGGTAACACAATATTTACATAATACCCCGGCGCGGCGCGAAGACAGGAATAACGTGTGTGAAAGCTTGCACGCGAAACGTGCTTTCGAAAAATCCCAGAGATCATTTTATTTTCATCGAACACGATCACCTGTTTCCTCGTTCTCGCATCACTGGTTATCGACACTTTTGAAGTACAACTTCATCTCGTCTACTTTCTCTGGGAACTGCTGCTAATCGTTTCTTATCAAGAAATCATATATTATCATCTTAATGGAAAGTTAAGACGCGATCACGAACCACGAGAATAATAACTTTATTCCGCTTGACGTTCTACCCTAGTAGCATTTACGGTTGGCCAATGGTGGCCAACGGTTGGGAGTTTGTTGGGGAATGGTGAGTGGTTTTGCCGACAAATTCCCAACGTAGGGCCAACGAAGAAAAATTATGCCAATTTGCCCACGAATTTCCAACATAGGGCCAACGATGAATACCCAACGTAGGGCCTACAGATATTATAGTTGGGAAATTAACGTGGAATTTACAACGATTATACTACATTGGCCCAACAAAAATCTGCCAACATTTATTACATATTACATATTTGGTATTACATATCAAGGGGGTGTTCATGTAGTATAAAAAGACCCTTTTGGATTTCTTCAAAATGGGTCTTCCTTTTTTAGATACTTCTATTTTAACTTGTAGAAGAATCTAGTAGTCCTAATCTAGCATCTACAAACAAGAATCATCTGTAAGTTCAGCGATAGGACATGTACTTACTACGCAAGTGGGTCCGGGTTCAAGTCCGACGTTGGCATTATTTTAGTTTTTTCCTTTTTTTCCAAAATTTTACCGTGAAAATACATTTTTAATATGTATATTATTTATGATATACCATAAAAATAACTATTAAAGAGAAAATCAGAATGTGGGCACTGTAGGTTCGATTTATAGTACCGTTGGCTCTAGGTTGGGCGTGATCGTTGGCCCAACATTCGCCCTTACTGTTGGCCCAACTGCAAAAAAAAGCGACATCTCTAACGGTTGCCCAACGAAACGCCAACCATAAATGCTACTAGGGAAGATTCAGGATGAATCGAATTACACTAATGCGGAGAAGACGTCATTCGAAGACAACGATTACTAATAAAAATGAATATTCAAATTATTTCTAATAACAACATTCTTGATAATAACGTTACTGTTACTTAACAACAAAACTGTCTAACCTTGTGTACACGTCGACTGTATGTCTGAGGTTATGCTAAAAACGAATCTGTGGGTGGTATTCCTCATCGATTACTCTTGATGGAAGAAAAACAATACACGTTTCATAATATTCTTTGCAAAATGCCAAAAATCCTAGTTTCCATCCTAAGAGATTTAACCTCGTAAGTGTTTAACCTCTTAGACACTATGCGCCACTATAGTAGCTTTTGCGGATGTCATATTTCTGTACGACGCACCACTATAGTGGCTTTCGCGGATGAATCGTTTATAAATAATTCGCGTTGAACTCTGCCGTACAGAGAAATAGCCCCGCGCAAAATTCAGCCGTGCCTAAGAGGTTAAAGCTGTAAGAGCGAACGAGGCTGTTCCATCGAGAGTATGGACGTGATTAACTGTGAACACGAAACGCACGCACCGGAGGTGGCACACGTCACGCATGTCCTAACACCCGGATTTTTCCCGGTTCTGCTTTGCAGTGAAGATTACTACGGTGACCTGGACCTGAAGAGCATCAGGAAGAGCGAGCTGCTTGCCGGAATTCAGAATTCAGGCGAGATCAGGAAGCCCCATGGTCAGGGAAAACCAAGGCCCCCGTCGGCACCTGCGAGGCCCAACGCACCCCAGGAATAATTTCTAACCCCTTCAACCCCTTCTTCGTCTTTCTAATTTCCTTTCTTCTCCCCACCCTTTCTTCGCATCTTCTCATCCTTTTCCCCATCCTTCACAAAACGCTCTCTCTCTCTCTCTTCTCCTTATTCACACATACACACGTACACACGCACACGTAACCACACGCAAACACAAACACGAACTCATAAAATCTCGAGCGAACAGCCCTGGTGTTCGATACCTCGGTATATGTGCCGGTGATTATGACAAGCGGCCTGAACCTAATCGCGAGAATCGAGTAACCGATTGCTATATTTGTAAAGATGCACACTAGGAAATAGTGTGGTCGTATGATTTCACAGACTTCAAGAGACTTCAAGGTCGCTCTCATAATTACAGGTAAATATATGTCACGCCGAGAGTCAAGAGTGCTCGATCGCCTCTTCTCATCCAGCTCTACGATCTTCGAAATCACGGTAGAACCTCGCTCGTTGCAACCCCGTTCATTCCACGGAAATCTCGTTCGTTGCGTACCAGCGACCCTCACCGCTGATCGTTGGAACCTCTGGGACTCGTGGTGGGGGGGAGGGGGGTCGCGGTGGCCACGAATTGGGAGAACAGGCGCGTGATTGGTTGCAGAATTGCTTCGTGCAACCAGCGACCCCCACCACCGATCGTTGGAACCTCTGGGACTCGTGGTGGGGGTCGCGGTGGACACGAATTGGGAAAACAGGTCGCGTGATTGGTTGCAGAGTTGTTTCGTGCAACCAGCGAGGCTCTACCGTGCAATCTTGGGAGCAATCTTGGAATCCCGGTAAGAGCAACCGAGAGAAATTCGTCGATTGTAAAGTGTCTGCGTCTAGAAATTTCTATTTATAATCCTCTCCGAGCGGTCTTAACGCTCCCAGCTCCCATTTTTTTGTTTGTTTTTGATTGTTTATTTTCTCTTTTAAAATTACTAATGAAATTACTAAGAGACTGATCGTAGCTCGGTGGAGCACGGGATAACGTTTAAGATCTGCGATAGGGGGATCGGTTATGTTTCGAATTTGTGCCACGGTGTTCGATGGAATTCAAGGTCGTATCGTCTCATCGGTTTCTTCCATTCTTTCCATTCTTTCTTGCCCGTTGCGGTTTGTGCAACATAGTTTCGTCCTCGATCCTGTCCTTTCTCGATGTCGTGAGACGTTCGATCCAAGGGAAATCGATCGCGAAAATCTCGTAGGAAATGGGAAATTCTCTCGATTCGAGGCTGCCCCACGCACTCTTGGCCTCGGTCGAGCATGCTTGCGTTAAGCTAGACTCATCCGTGTATTTGTAAGTAATGTGAAAGATTCGTATAATAAATGGAAAAACATTCGTTGAAACCGATTCTATGTGTTTTCAACCACACCCTCGATCCATCCCCCAAATCATTTCATACTTTAACTCTGGTGATCTAACCGCTGCATGATCGTTCGAATTAATCAACAGCACGCGTTTCTCTTAGCGCACATATACGTATTACTAAATGTTTTTCTTTTTCCTTTTTGTAAAATTTCATTATTGTGTACTGCCATGGGATCTCGATAAAAATGATTTCACAGTTTTATATTTATCTATTTTAGAACGAATAAGATTGGCTTGTGTAGATGTGTACAGCGATATGAAAACGGTATTTCTGTGAATAATAAGTTTAAATTGATTAATTAGCGAGAAGTACTACGGCGATGTGGACCTGAAGGCTCTACGTAAACTGGGATACAAGAAAAAGTAAGAAGAAAATGCCAGGGATCACGGGAAATCGGCGAGACAGTTTAGGACAGATGAAAAATTCATCGATCTTTCAGCTCGAAAGATTTATAAAAATTTTATGGTACGGACAGAATAAAATTTAACATATAATTTAATTTAGCTTAGTAAGTTATAAGTACTTTTAGTATCGAACTAAGGATATTGAAACTATGCCTGGAATCTTTGAATCGAACGCTAAATAACAAATGATTAGTGAAGCTCGATTGTATATATTTTTGATTATTGTAACATGTAAAACCGACGGATCATCCCATGCTTTTATTTTTTAAATCTTCAGTATCATCGTTCATGATCATGATTGTATACCAAATTACTATAACATAGACTTCAGTGTAAATAAATATTATACAAATAAATGACTATATCTGACTGTGATGCATGACTGTACCAATTCCTTAATTTTTCTGTAAATTTAATAGTTCGCGCGCTGGTGTTTGAATTCGGCATAGATCTACGGGTCCCGAACAGCTAAATAGAGTGGAGTGTATTTAAAAAATTTAATCAATCTTGACTGTTAACGTATAACAATTATGTCGTGAAGATTTAACATGTTTAACAATAATGAACTTCTACGAAATTAAACGACTTTACCACGGACCTAAATTACGGTGCGTAAGCCGGCGGGGGCGCAAAAAAAGACGAAAGGGGTATCAACTTCCGTCGGGACCGCACCGACGAGATACTGTCACCGACGAGATACTGTTAAAGACTGCCAGCCCCCGTGGTAACCAGGGCTGTGCGAGTACCCGCAAAATGCAAGCCGAACTAAGCTCGACTCGATCGGTCGAGCCGAGTCGAGTACTCGCACACAGCGAGCAGCTCGCATCGGCTCGCATCGGCTCGATCAAGCCAGTCGAGCTAGCTA
>CM052338.1:1276375-1292164 GCA_028455595.1 Lasioglossum vierecki
GAGTTTACGTTGATTTCATGTCGTTTGTTACAAAATTGGGCATCTTAAATATATCTTTAAAATGTCTGTCTGATATCTTTAAGATATCAAAAACCGACATGTAACAGATATCAGTCAGATGTTTTTCGCGCGACGCTTTAGCGATTTTCATTTAGGTTGGGTTTAGGTTAGGTTTATAAAATACGTACATATTTAAAATACACGAACAATTATATTTTTCAATATACACATAAATACAATTTACATAAAATTCGATTATTAGAGGTAAAAAGAATGCATTAGAATATATGTGGCTGCTGTCTGGTTCGCCTTCTTCAAACTGTGAGCCTGCTGGAGAATTTTGGTCAGCAGGATCCGCAAAAGCTGCTGGTGTTCCACAAGCGTCTTTAGCATAGCATCCTGCTTTGAGTGGAAATTGCAGCAGTTTCTTGACTCCTCTTCCTCCTGCCTTCTTTCATACTCTCTGCGTCTGCTTGTGAGTAGCGATTCCTCGCTGATGACAGTGACTGAAAATTAAATATGTTTTATTGAAAAACTGTACAGCTTCGAATGTAACATTTAGTGTTGCATATGTTGGGCGCACTTTTTGCATTTACATACCAATGTTGGTTTTCTTCTCCAAACTTGGGGTAGTGGGTACAATTGCCTCGTCCGATAGATGACTCGTTGCTGCTGGCAGCTCACAATGGTTGATGAATTTTTCTTTTCCTTATAGCATGCCATATTCCACCTCCAACTGTGGTTCACTGGTCTCTGTAGGTCTCTACACTCAACCAACTGTAGCAAAGCGCCAGATTGTCAGTTATAATGGTAGCTAGTACTCTCCGAGCAAAAATATAGCTGCTGTGGCCCCTGTCTCGTGCACTTCTTCTACCTAAAATAAAAAGTTGTTAGTATATCATGCATTCTGTTAACTTGATGAAAATGAAAGATAAATGTCAGTTATTTCAAGTTTATTTACTACACAACTAAATGTTGCTTACTGCATCGCTAAAAGTTTTTCTATCCTCCATCCAGAGAGGGAATTCCAAGCTTGGGAAATTCGTAAGAAATGGTGTTTTTCTTTATATCTGTGGCTGACGTCTGATTCGCCTTCTTCAAATGGTGGACATGCTGGATAATTTTGGTCAGCAGGATCCGCACAAGCTGCTGGTGGTCCACAAGTGCCATTAGCGTAGCAACCTGCCTTGAGTGACAATTACAGCAGCTCCTTGGCTCCTCTTCCTCCTGCCTTCTTTTATACTCTCTGCGTCTGCTTGTGAGTAGCGATTCCTCGTAGGTGGCAGTGACTGAAAATAAAATATGTTTTATTGAAGAAAGATATACTAATTATAGTAAGAGGATGTGACGTAGAGCTGAACGATTTTCTTGCACTCGTAGCACTTACCATTTCCTTCTTCTTCGGCGATGAGCATGTTTTGACTTTATAGGTTAGAATTTTGCGTGAATCCACTTACTACTTTTTCCGTTTTTACGTAACCTGGGCACATAACCTGACACAAACTATTTACGTAGGCAGGTTTAATAATGAAACACACTTAAATATTCGACACGATGCGTACACATTGCGATCATTTCAATTTGCTCGAGTCGCGCTGAATCGCGCCAAATTGCGCCAAATACGCCAAGTCGCACGACGCTGTTTCCGCTATAAGCCCTATAGGGGGCAGCGGTTGTATATAGACGACACATCTTTCAAATGTTCGAATCATGTCTGTTTTGCGATATAGACGTTCAGACATGAAAACGACATAAAACCGACATCTTTAAAATATCGTGTGCTATCTGGGCAGTGATTCGAAAAGTAATTGCAATTGCCAATTACAATTACATGTAATTGTACTTTTATTTCTGCAATTACAAATTACAGTAATTGGTAAGTAATTGTAATTGTAATTGTAATTACTTTTTGCCCCGCACTGTCTCCGGTCTAACGGTCGCCGGTCGCCCCTACTTTCCCCACAAACATAAGACGAATATACGTTCCTGCATTTCTTCGCGCATGCGCGAAAAAGAGTCACAATATACCAGTGGTGACTGGTTTAAAGTCCGATTTCCACGACGCGCTCGAATTGCCGGAAACGCGACCGCAATGGCGTACCGAGGGAAAGCGCGAATTCGAATCGCACCTGACGAGAAAATAAACCCGCGCGTTTCCGCTGGTTGTCACCGACATGATCGATTCGGGATCCCCGTTCGTCGACATTCTCCCTTACGATCGTCGGAGAAAGCACGGAAGCATCGTCACTGTAAAAAAGAGCAGAACATACAGAGTCGCCTGAAACGAGATGCGAAAGGCACGGGGCGAATATGCAATTCACAGTCCGGTCGAAAAATTTTCACGAACAGGTAGCCGTGGCTGTGACCCGAATATCTGACCGTTAGATTTCGCGGAGGGTTGTACAGCTCCTCGATATCGCAGTTGAATCTCGGCTGCGAGCGTGTCGAGAGTAAACCGAAGTAAACGATCCACGAGATATATCGTTGTGCAGCCGCGCATGAGAACACTCGTTAAACCGGCCTGAAATGACGTAGCCAGTGGAACCAAGAGCCCAGACCAGCAGCGAGGCCTGTTAAATCAGTGTTACTCATCGACGGCGGCCTCTCGAAATTAACGGCGTATAGTGATTCACCGAGATCGCTTATCATTTAGCGAAACCGCTAATCGTGGCAAACGCCGAGCACCAGCGCGAGTGTGTCAATTGGTACGAGGGCGCCGGCTAACGATGGTCGTGAAAATCTACATATCGGGTATCAGCGGCAACAAGGAAGTGAGTGCAAAAGAACCCGACGAGCATAATGATATTTTGCGCCGAGAGCTCTCGGAGCCAGACCCGAGAGAGACGGAGAGACACGCAGGGTCTGTCTGTGTGCGTACGTGCAAGTACGTTGCTGTCTCTCTCTCTCTCTCTCTCTCTCTCTCTCTCTCTCTTTGGTGCGTGTGCGCAACTCGAGGGAGAATGCCAGATTTACCGGGCACCTGAATTCTTACGATATTTCACGGCTACGTTGGATCGGGTTACATTCACAGCCAACAGACCGTCCCATCAATTTAATCGGCGACTATCTGTCAACCGGGATCCTTATCAAACACCGTTTTCGGGCCAGTCCATGCACTCGCTATCGCGGAAACGTATGCTAAACTCTCGGACAATGACCGAGGCCCACCTTCACAAGTCGAACGCGAAATGTATGCATTCGATCTCTTTGATCGTCGATTTCCTATGAAATATCTCCGTTAGAGAGAGGCACCACTAAACATTGCTGTATTATTTAAAATATTCGGTGTGTAATGGATTTTTATGCGAAATGAGATATTTACGTTCAATTTTTATTTTAATGATCTTAAGCTAGAAACAATAACACTATTTTAAACGGCATCCACTCGTTTTTGCCATGGAAAATTTTAATAGTCGATTTCCTATGAAATATTTCTGATAGAAAGAGAAAGGCACCACAAAACATTGCTGTATTATTTAAAATATTCGGTGTCTAATTGATTTTTATGCGAAATAAGATTGACGTTCAATTTTTATTTTAATGATCTTAAGCTGGAAACAATAGATTGCCATTATTGGATCATTCTAACTTATTCACCTTTTTAAACGGTACCCACTTGTTTTTCCCATGAAAAACTTTAATCGTCGATTTCCTATGAAATATCTCTGTTAGAGAGAGGCACCACTAAACATTGTTGTAACATTGTTTAAAATATTCGGTGTCTAATTGATTTTTATGCAAAATGAGATATTGACGTTCAATTTTTATTTTAAGCTGGAAACAATAGATTGCCATTGTTGGATCATTCTAACTTATTCACCTTTTTAAACGGTACCCACTTGTTTTTCCCATGAAAAACTTTAATCGTCGATTTCCTATGAAATATCTCTGTTAGAGAGAGGCACCACTAAACATTGCTGTACCATTATTTAAAATAGTAGTGATATGATTATTTGGTCCCCTCAGGGTTTCAAATCCATTTACCAAATCTCCCCTTTCTCTCCACTATCCCTATAACCTAATTTTCAGCGGGACTTACTGTTTATCACGGTGGGTTCGAACCACCTTTTGCCAACAACACGTGAGAAGCACCTGGGAATCACTTTCCAGTTTTTTACCAGGCGGTCATCAATCCAAGTCCATTCCACGCTCCACATTGTTTAACTTCGGTAAACAAATGAGAACCAGTGCTTTCAACGGGACCACGGTTGTTGATGCATTATTTAAAATATTCGGTGTCTAATTGAGTTTTATGCGAAATAAGATATTGACGTTCAATCTTTATTTTTATGATCTTAAGCTGGAAACAATAGATTGCCATTGTTGGATCATTCTAACTTATTCAGTATTTGTCGATAATGTCTGCAAACCAATTTACTCCCGGTTACTTTCCAGGTGAAAAAGAGACAGCAGCGTGTCCTGATGATATTAGATAGTAAAAATGTAGCGTACGAGACGATCGACATAACGGAGCCTGGAAAGGAGATGGAAAAGGAGTTCATGCAGTGCAATGGCATCGCCAGGGACAGCAAGTATCCGTTACCTCCACAAATGTTCAACGAAGAGGAATATTGTGGGGTAATTATTAAACTAATTGGACATAGCAGTGGAACACAGTAGCGGACCTTTATGCAAAAGAAACATTGTCTGTATTAATTGCGGGAGACTATTATAAATGCATAAAATCCACGGTCTACTTGGGTGTCTTTGGCTGGAGCTATTAATGATCGTGATGATTCATCTAACAGGATTACGAGGATTTCGATTTGGCAAATGAGATGGACGAATTGGAAGAGTTTTTGAAGGTGGCTCCTCCTGCGGGTGCAGCTCAGAATAAGAACATCCAGGAAAATGGAAATACCACAAGTCGAGAGGTGAATCTTCCGAGATGAATGTAGATTGAAAAACCTATACCGAGTACAAAGTGTAATTTCACAAAGGGTATAGCCGGATCAGCACCAAGAAAAAACATACTGTGCAAAGTTCCAACCCTGTATCTCGATCGAGAGGCTAGTTATGGAGTAAAATCGAAAAATCAGTTTTTAGCCTATTTTCCCTAGTTAAAAAAAACCTGACACATGTCAGACAGGAAAATTCTGCTTGTAAAAAATCAAAAATCTGAAAAAAATGGAAAAATGCAGATTTCACATGGAATTTCTAAAGTGTTCACATTTATATTGTTACAGTAGCAGTATATTGTTATAGATATTGTTCATGAATTTTTTCAGATTTTTTGGTTTGGTGCGCCGTTGTTAAAAAAAAATAAAAACCGATTTTTCGACGTTTTTCCTAAATTAAAGTCTGGAAGATGTTTCTCTGAACGTAGGAACGTTTAATATTACGTAATATATTTTTAAGATTCAGAAAAGATAGGTGTAACTTAGGAAAAACGTCGAAAAAATCGGTTTTTATTTTTTTTAACAACGACGCACCAAACCAAAAAATCTGAAAAAATTCAGGAACAATGTCTATAACAATATACTGTTACTGTAAAAATATAAATGTGGACACTCCAGAACTTCCATGTGAAATCTGCATTTTTTCGATTTTTTTCAGGTTTTTGATTTTTTACGAGGAAGATTTTCACTTTAAAAATCTGAAACCAATTGCAAAGTATGTATTTGGGTTCTTGACATGTGTCAGATTTTTCTCAGAATTTCTAAACATCATTAACTAGGGAAAATAGGCTAAAAACTGAGTTTTCGATTTTACCCCATAACTACCCCCTCGATCGAGATACAGGGTTCAAGTTCAATTCGGTTCAAGGGCATTCTTGACTATCTTATCCGGCTATACCATTTCCATTGTCGATTGTTCTAGTCTTGTTTATTCATTTGTGTATTGCCCTTGGTACTAAATTTACACTATGTCCGTAGTAACTACTACATGTTTATGTGTTAGCCCTCCACAGACAAGGATGCGACTGCAGTAGAAAAAGAAAGGTAAGTGGATGCAACGCGCAAACACGCACATATCGATTGCATAATTTTGTAATCGTTCGGTCGAATTGGGTAACTACTATAACAGCAGAGATATGTGTATGCGATCGGTACGCTTTAAAAATAACAGTTTTCTTTTCACGGATGACTCAATCGCTTCCTTCTTTTGCCATCTCAGCCTAGAGGACAGGACGACTCTGCCAAATGAAAGCATACAGTCGGACGAATCTAAACCTGCGGAAGACGATGGCGGGACGAATATCACAGCCGAGGAAGACACGGAACATCCAGAGGAAAGCGCCGATAAAAACGAAGAGAAATCGAACGATCAAGAACAAGAAGAGTAGGGTGGGAAGTAAACCTGTTGTTCTCCAAACAGCGGAACGTTTCATACTTCCTCGATATCCTTGGTTTTTTTTTAATCGTTAAGGGTAGTTTATAAAAGCTATATTTATCACGTTTATAAGGCTGAGTGAAGATACTGCCAAGAATGAATAGTATAAACGAAGTATAAGCTGCACTTTTATAGAACTATTTTACATTGCGATTGTGCACGTTTTCGCCAAGAAATCATTTTTTTATAGGTCTAGCTAGAACGGATATACGGATTATTTTCGTCCCTCTTCTTATCAGTAGTTAATACCTGATGTTTTTAATTCCTTGTATTAATAATTCGCATTGTTTATATTGTATTATATTCGTTACTTTTTAATCGCAATTGTAACGACGCGCCTAGGAGTAATGAAATTTTCAGTATTGATTATGTTCTCTCTTCTATCAATCGCGAAAAGTATGACGATGAAATACAGTAGGTTCGTTTCGTTTGGAAATTAACTCTGAAATTGTAGTTTCCTAAATTCCGCATAAAATAATTTCGATAGAGATGTTCGGAAGACTTTCGTACGCTTATTTATAGGCCAAGATGTAAACTATTCACTTACTACCGGTTGTACCGAGAGATGACTTCCATAATATCGAATTCTAGAATATCGTGAAATTTTAGTTTCGTTCCTTCGGTTCTCTTAGGATTCCTACGCGGTACAAACAATTTCGGACAGTACAACACTCAGTTTCTTTTTTGTATAAAATGCGATTATTATAAAAGACGCGATACAAAATTAGTCATAATATTATGCGCACGAAATCTATATTGTCTAGTACATCCTAAATAGAAAAGAACATCGAGAGATCGAAATAAATTCTCGACATTATTTCTAAGAACGTTAGGATTAATTTAAGCCAGATTTCTTAGTTTCTACGTAAAGTATCCAGCAAAATTACGCATCAATTAATCGAAATTAGATTTACAACGCTCCATTTTTAATATAATTGTTATTCCGAGAAAATGAAAGATAAAACGAAGATAGTTTAATTTTTTAAAAATATATATCTACTTACATTTCATTCAAACTATCGAATTGCAAAGAATATCGAACTCATTTGCCCAAGGCCTACTTACCACCGTTTCTAAAAGTGATGGATGATCACACGTATTTGGTCCTACTTTGTTACCTAAACAAGACGAAGCAGATATTATTTATTTTGCATATAACAACTCACTGAATAGATCAAGTAATAGGCAGGGATTAATCACGAACAAATTGTAGCTTTACGCAAACTGTTATACAAACCGTTTTGTTACGAGGTGGAATAAAATATCGAACTCAAGATTGATGGTATGGTAATTGTGCACGAGATAATAAGCCTGACTAATTTTAATATAGCGTGTACCGCAAAGCTTCTCTCGATATCAAACATTTGCTACGAACGAATTACAGGAGGCGGATAATAATTAAACAGCTTTACCTAAGTGAGTCCAGATGTCCACCATGTTGCTATAATAGAACACTGTAACCGAAAACAATAGGTGTTGGACGCAAGCATTGAAATTAATAAATTTTAACATAGTATATTCAAAATATATATTTGCGAGAACAATATTCATTATACATCGTGTATATGAATCATGCTGATCATTGTTACATGCATATAAGACTTTACTAATAAATATAATAATAGAAGTTTAAGGGACTGTTTAAGTTATCCTGTATATATACATTAATTTTAGGTACACATCTATCGATTTGTTAACATTAAAATGATGAAAGGTCAACGAATTTTCATTCCAGGAAAATTACATTAATACATAACATAGTATGGTAAGTAATATGTTACAAGTATTCTAGTTTTTAGTGCACTATACTACATACGTCTTTTTATATGTAAATATGTATAAAATTTTGTACTCTTTTTTTCTTTCTTCTTGATATGCAATAAATTACTATAATACTTATATTCCTAGGTCTGCATATAATCTAACTAACATTTTATTCATAAATTATATTCCCATGTGTTAACAATTATGTTTTCGAAAATAAATACGTGTTATCTATATGAACAATAAATAATTAGGGGACTAGAATTGATTGTTAAATACAAAAATAAATATTCATTTATATATAAACAGCCTTTGCAATATCATACTTCGTTTCAATTTCAAAAATTTTTTTTTGTTCGTGTAAGCTCTTTTTCATTTTGTACTTTCGTTAACTAACGAGTGAAAGCCAACTCCAATTATAAGTCCTACTTATGTATAATGCGTGTGTATGTGTATATGTGTATGTAACACAAACTCTTCAAATATCTTTGCCTTGCATGTTTGCAGTCTCTCCTGCGACGAAACGTGAACATCCTGAAAACAATAATTTCCAACATGTTTTTGATGATACTTGTGCAAAATATTTATAAAGTAATTAAGCTCTATATTGTTAAATAAATGATTACAATGGAAATCTTGAATAAATATTTCAAAGCATAACGATATGGAGAAATGGTATTGTTATTCAGCATTTTATTATTTGCGATGAATGATCAATAAAATAATTCATAGAAAAACTTTATCAGGATTCGATATGTATCTTTAATTGTTCGTATTACCTAATTAAAGGGAACGTAGTCACACAGAGAATCACATTTTATTTTGACTTCGAAATAAACATAAAAAAAGGCGCACATAATTTTCATAAAGTACGATTTATTTTCGATCATTTATGTAAGATAATTATCTATATGCATTGTGCATATATATATATATATATATATATATTTATTCGTAAATGTATACACGTACAATAATCCTTCTAGTGTACATTTATCATGACTCCAGAAAAAGAAAAACTAGTTTTAAGTGTTATGAAGTACTATGAAGAAGGGATTACAATACAATAAAGTGTACAAATATTGTTCGTAATAACAGACATTTATGTACACTGAAGAAATATAGTGTAATGCACGTATCGTGATTTCTCAAATCACAATTTCGACTGCATAATGCAACTTTTTTTGTAGGCACGTTGCAAGGCAATTAGGTAGTTTTTTTTCAACATGCTTCGAGACTTGGAAGTTTGAAATATTAATTTGAACGTGAAAATAAATCAATGCAAAGTATAACGAACCGTGAAAAGAAACATATAATGTACAGTAGTGATAATTTGGACATTATTATCGTTGCATTGAAGAATCTACTACAAGTAAAAGCTGCATAATTATTATTTACCAACCACGAAGGATTTGATCGATACAGACAGCAAGAAATGTCCATTAAGTATTTCAATGTAGATTTAATGCGAAAGTATTGATTGCTAACACATTTATATGTTTATAACCCCGCGTTTCTTTCATTACATTGTAATGAGTTCGGCCTGTAACAAAACGGATATCTTTCTTGGTATACAGTAAGTACGAAACTGTATAACAAACACGGTATCAGCATTTTATTACGATAATAAATACGGCAATAAATGACACTGACAATCTTTTAAGATGTACTTCTCTTGTATGGATGCTGTACAATTGATCCAACCAAAAAAAAAAAAAATAATAATAATGAGTCTTAATATATTGTTTGCACCTGTAAAAGGAGTGCGGAATTATGCAGATCGTATTTCATCAAGTGACGCGAATAAAAATTGTGCTTTGTCACACAGACAATTGAATTAGTTTGCTGTACTTTACATTTCTTATTATAATTATATTACAGTATCAAAAGTCAATCAAATATTATGCTTGCCTGACTCGATTGAATTCCGAGCTTTGAATGTAGCTCACAATTATGCTTATAAATTACTTACTATTCGTAACAACGAAAAGACGTAAAGTGAGCAGATTACTGTGAATTCTTGTGATTCGAAATAATTAATTGGAAATTCGCGAGACTTATATCACATATAATTCTTTTTACTGGAATAAAACCATTCGGAGAAGTTTCAGCCCGTTACGACTGCAGCAAGAAAACTATTCAATCGATCGTTTTAAACCTACAGTGATCAGACGTAATTATTATATGTGATATATTTTCAAGAATATCTATATTATAATATCGTTGCGTTTGAAATTCACAGTTTACAATATGCCAACTAAAAAATAAAAACAATTTTTACTGGGTAGCATTATGCTGAAAGGACTGTTAAACCATATTCCGATTGGTTTTTGCCTCGACTAAATAACAATTAAACACGTTACTTACAGCCTTAAAATAATTGTAAAAAATCAGCCTGCAGAAGGTTCGCAATATCCTTTTAAATATTCACGGGGCTTTGTTAGGTACGAACTTTGCGAATCGAAATCAAATGCTACTTCAAAAAATACAGAAAAAAATAATATTAAATTATGCATGGAATATATAAAATTTCTAATTAAATAAGTTGTGGACATTGGCCCTGGCAAGACTATAAATAGAATTTTTAACACATATTTTTTTGTAACATTTGACTATATAAAATATATATATATATATTAGTATTTATATGCAATATTCCTGTCTTCTGTGACTGATTTTTTTTTTTACTTTCTCTTTCTCTATAGTACGTACTAACTTATTATACTATGAACTAATAAAATTTAGTTAATCCGTACCAAAGTATTTTTGTCCAAAATGATTTGGGGCTACACTATGAATCTCCGATGTCAAAATCTTCATCTGTAAAAGGGAATACAGTTTCGTACAAAAACACTAGCACCTATTTGCAACTTATAAATACAGCTTAATTTACAAACTGCTTACTTCTGTCTTGCTATGTACACAACGATTCAGTTAATACAATCAACAACAAAAAAAAACTCTGGACATTGTAAAACAGTTATTAAACCAAAGAAATTAAACTAATACAGTATTTTATGAATATAAGTTCCTAGCACTTGTCTGCCGAGAGACATTTACGCATCAGGGACAGTATTCTTTGAGTTTTGCCGAACGTAGAGAAGGACAGCCGAGCTCGAGAAGCCTAGGTCGCCGAGAAAACACCCAAATATAAACACGATGTGATCAGAATTTCCAACTTCCTTATTTTTCATTATTTTTTTATGGAATTTCAAGTTCCATATTTGTAGTTTTTTTCTGATTAAAATCATACGAAATATGATATTATTCCGATGATATTTACTTGTGTAATAGACAATTAAGGTAACTGGCACAAGGAAGCATAGCGTATGGGAAAATATCAAGGGATAACTTTTTTATTATTACTTATTTTTTTATGGGACTTTTTTTAATAGATTTGTGACATTTTTCTGATTAAAATGATACCAAACACGATATAATTCGGATCATATACAGATGTACGGACATATAAGAGTCAGGGAGATATGTACACTGGTGAGGCAACAGTAATGATGGCACTTTTCCATTTTTAATTAATCTTTCATGAGACCTTTACCATGATATTTATAATATTTCTCCGATCAAAATTTTTCTGATTATACATACATATCTATTTTTTAAAATTATATTTAGCTTTTATACCTATGTACAATTTTCGAATATTTACATTCGTTACATATTTTGCATTTCTGGATAATTTTTTATTTTGTGTATCTTTTATACCAATTTATATTTTTTGAAATAAAATCGGTTACTTAACTATACTGTAGTTAAGCTTCTGTCCGTTTTCTGAGTTCCGAAATGTCCCAGTCAAGAGAGTGTGTCTTTAATGTCTTTATTATTTACTGTCTTTGCATGTCATCAAAACTTACTCTATCGACAATTAAAAAAGTAGGTATGTATGTATAATCAGAAAAATTGTGATCGGAGAAATATTATAAATATGATGGTAAAAGTCTCATAAAAGACTAATTAAAAATGGAAAAGTGTCATAATTGCATTAATGCTGCCTCACCAGTGTACATATCTCCCTGACTCTTATATGTCCGTACATTTGTATATGATCCGAATTATATCGTGTTTGGTATCATTTTAATCAGAAAAAATGTCACAAATCTATTTAAAAAAGTCCCATAAAAAAATAAGTAATAATAAAAAAGTTATTCCTTGGTATTGCATTGTGACTCCGACTCTCTCTGGTATCTTTTTTTCCCATACGCTATCCTTCTTTGCGCCGGTTACTTTAATTGTCTATTACACAAGTAAATATCATCGGAATTATATCATATTTGGTATGATTTTAATCAGAAAAATGCCACAAATATGGAATTTGAAGTTCCATAAAAAAATAATGAAAAACAAGGAATATCATACTTCTCTGCGACTGAGGCCTCTCGAGCTTCTCGACCCCTCAAGGGGGTATACCCCGCAGTAGTGGGGACAGAGTTGTGCTAATTCAATTACGCCGTAAATGAATTACTATATAATTCAAATACAACGTAATTCAATTACTATATAATTCAAATACAACGTAATTCAATTACTAAGTATTTCAATCAGATTTGTAATTGAAATACAATGTAATTGAAATACAATGTAATTGAAATACAATATAATTGAAATGCAATTTGTAATTGAATTACAGTATAATTGAAATACAATACAATACAGTACATGAAAAACTATTGAAATTTAACATAATTGAAACTTATTCTTTATTTTGAGGAAATGACGAATTAAATTGTAATATAATTTAATTGACTAAAGATCTGAATTATAAATTACAACATAATTAAATTACAATTTAATTCAATTACTTTGTAATTATATTTCTGGAGTAATTCAATTGTAATTCTGCACAACTCGGAGTGGGGATAAGTCAGGGGCTTTTATGGCCCAGAATTTTGGGACATTTACGCATAAAATACTGTACTTGTTAAAACACCAAATCGAGAAAAATGAAAAATAATGCAATATTAGGAAAACGAACGGAGAAAGCAAGATTTTTAACGCAACGTTAAGTGGCAATTAAATATTTATCATAGCATAACTTTCTTTTTTAGTTGAACTACACATTGCGAAATTAGTGTCCAATAAAAAAAAAAGATATTACTTTTTCCTTATAAATAGAATTATAGTCAATTTTCGAGAACGAACTACAGAAATTTTGTGGAAGACAATTTCCTGTAGAGAACCTGAAAACGTTTCTGCAACTTTTATTACTATTATTTATGTGCCACTCGTAGAAATATTACCTGAGGAAAGGCAGTGACTAGAGATTTGGCTGCGATCGGTGTACAAAATAAATTTGATAATATTATGTTCTCTTCAAGTACATTATGCTCCTTTAAGACGGCGATTGCCTTTATCACAGTATTCCCGGTACCTTCGATTAAAAAATTAGAATTGCGTAATTCTGTACAATTAAAAACTGCGCTTACTCGTAAACGTACACTGTACTTACTCATAATAGGGTACATTAACAACACTTTTCTTTCAGATATATCGTCTGGAAACTTTGCGTAGACGACTCTAGCTTCGTGAGTGTCTACGTCGCTTTCGACTAATATCTTTCCGATTCTTATGCTACGACAACAGTCTCTTAAACCCTAAAACACGAGACCAACTGAAAACCTAAGACTCCCGATTCTATTTGTAAAACAAATTCCATAGCTTTATATCTAATCATACCTGCTCCATTGCCTCTCCGCTTCTCACTATAGACACTCCACAATTTCCTTTCTGGTACTTCAGGCCATTGTATTTGGCACCTGTGGGTGTAGTGACCACACACTTGGAGAAAGGAAGCTGGTTCAAGCTCTCTTCGATAACCAATCTTATCTGAATCGGTAAATATAAAACCATGTTAACGATCGCTCTACAAGGACAATTCGAAAACAGTTTCATTAAGAAGCGCACGGTCATCAAAAATTAATAACAACTAAAAATAATCCGAGTTCGGAATAATCACATGAAATATACATCGGATTCTCTCTGTTTCGTATTAGGCGAGCATTGTTATTTCGCAATGCGAGGTTCTTCAAAGGTTTCAATAAACGAAATCTCATGCGGGAACAGCGTGACAGTGTGGGGCAAAAAGTAATTACAATAACAATTACTTACCAATTACTGTAATTTGTAATTGCAATTACTTTTCGAATCACTGTAATTGTAATTGTGGTCCACAAAGTAATTGCAATTACAATTACAATTACAATTACAGTATTTTATGAGTAAATGTCCCAAAAGTCTCAGCCATAAAAGTTCCTGATCTATCCCCACTACTGCGGAGTATACGCCCTTGAGGTATAGAAGCTCGAGAGGCCTTGGTTGCCGAGAAGTATGATACCATGCGGCTCGGATGTCTCGGTGAGACCGCCAAATCAGAATTTCCAACTTCCTTATATTTTTATGGAACTTCACTTGTGGCATTTTTCTGATTAAAATCATACTAAATATGATATAATTCCGATGATATTTACTTGTGTAATTTACTTGTGTAGTTGTCTATTATACAAGTAAATATCATCAGAATTATATCATATTTGGTATGATTTTAATCAGAAAAATACCACAAATTGGAAGTTGGAAATTCTGATCACATTGTGTTTACACTTGGGTGTTTATCTTGGCGACGAAGGCTTCTCGAGCTCGGCTGTCCTTCTCTACGTTCTGCAATAGTCAAAGAATAGTGTCCCTGATGCATATATGTCCCTCGGCAGACCCGTGCTAGGGACTTATATACATAAAATACTGTACTGTGATTCAAAAAGTAATTGCAATTACCAATTACAATTACACGTAATTGTACTTTTATTTCTGCAATTACAAATTACAGTAATTTTTCTCTTAAACCATTAATTTTTATGTTTTGGACCATTATCTGTTTTCGTATTGAAATTTTAGTCCACTTTTGCTCATGTAATTGCAAATGTAATTAATTACTGCCCAACTCTGCAGCGTGACTCGTCCAACGATTTTCCGAAAGTGTAAAAATAAAACTCACCAGTCGATCTGCGTAGAATTTGAAGTCGCTCCTCGTGGTGTTTCTATAAATGAAGACGCGTCATGATTATTAAACGATTTAAAAGTTCGAACGGTAAGAACGACAAATACGAAGCGCGCCGGCATCGTGCCGGTCTATCCACGTCTTTAAAAAAGAAAAAGATAAGAAGCACGTTGAATGTACCAAACCGGATAATACGCCGAGGGTTTGTTTACTTACTTGTCTCGCAATATTGTTTGCAGTTCCTTCACCTGATTGTTGCACGGAAGAATCCGCAAATTTGGCCCGTACACGTCGTTGACATCGTTGTTGGTATCGTTCGAATATTTGGTGACCGATGTTATTTCCGTGCTACCCATGTCGGATCCTTCGCGCGCATACAATGGCTTTCGAAAGGCTGTTCGAACTATACAACCTGCACGAGCGAAGTCGACAGCACAAATCGCAGGTGATCGCGAGTACATAGGATTTCAACTGATTTCAACGTGATAATTGACCATAGACTTATAGAGATATATCAGAATAGTGTCATTTAATGTATTTTTCTGTTAGCACGAAATCGAACGTCATCTGAATTTGTGTTACACAACTAACGGGTCGAAACGCGGGGATTTGAAATCCATACCACCGACTAGTAACACCACCGACTAGTAATAGGATAGACCTATCATCTTATGGGACTTGGT
>CM052338.1:1308825-1321529 GCA_028455595.1 Lasioglossum vierecki
GAATACAGAACTGTTATGATATCGGTTCCAGACAGTTCCAGTTTGTATAGCATGATAGAACCGAAATCCAGAACCGAAAAATAACAGTTACTGAACCGAAATAATATCGGTTCTCCAGAACCGTAACTGTAATCGATATAAGCCAGAACCGATATTCTCGTAACAGTTATAACATCATTTCGGTTCTTCATAACTGTTTCGGAACCGGAACCGATATTGTATAACAGTTTGAAGCAGTTATTCTCACAACTGTTTCAGTCTCTGATTTATAGTATTTATAAAATCTGATTTCCTTTTCAATCTGCTTATTATCTGTCGCAATACTTCGCGTTATTTGCACAATCGTTTGTTTTTGCAGCTTTCGTTGCGTAAACTACCTTGCACAAATTTCTAAGAGTATATTTTTCCATCATTTTCGTAAACAAATTCGATTAAAGGCCTCAGAAGATACACATCGACGCATGTCACCCTGTATAGAAGATAGAAGTTAAAAGATTCGTTATACTTAATAGATTTATTGATATAACGAGACGAGTCACCTAAGAAGTAGAAAAAAGTAATAGAACAGAATGGAAAATGTATATTTTTATTTAATAACATTAGCATATGTTATTGAATAAATTATGAATAAATAAATTATTTTATTATTTGTTATTTGTTATTTGTCGTTTGTCGTTTGTCGTTTGTCGTTTGTTGTTTGTTATTTGTTATTTGTTATTTGTTATGTCATTGAATAAATCTATGAATTTTAGTTTTCAGTTTCAATTTACAAACGCTACGATCTTTTGTTCTAACCCAATATAATATACAAAAAAAAATGTTGTTTTATTGTTTATTTGTAAGTGGCCATTGAAAATGATTTATCAAACGGCATACTTTTGAATAAAAACAATGCACTATACGTTATTTATAGAAGTAATGAAAAATTAATTACAAATAATATATAATTTTATTATTATTTGTACTACAACAAGCATCGAATTGCTTCCTTTTTATTAGTTTGGAATTTAAGTTTAAATAAATAGTTTGCCATTTCAAAGTGTATACATTTCTCAACAGGTCAGATGTCATCGCTTGTGATAAATGGGTTATAATGTATTAACCCCTGCGAAGAAGTACATAATAGTCTTTTCGTAATACGCATAGCGATACGTCAATAAATAGCACTGATTCTAGAATCATTAGCGAACGAGAGCCTTCAGTACACAAGCTGTATCCTTGCATTACCACCTGTTGCAACAAAGGCGAATCCTTCGAACGCTATAAAGTAACCGGGATAAAGTTCCGACCACGTGTATCATCGAAAGATCATTGCCAAAGTGAGAAAATAAGTATATAACGCTAATGCGGAGGTTATTATTTAAAATAGTAAAACATTTCAAGTGATATATACATTAGAATAATTATTGTTAGACTCCGGATTTTATGCATTTATAACAAAAAAGTGAGCAAGTACAATTTAAAACAGTGAAAATATTAGAAGAATTTAATATATTATTTTCACCACATTCAAATTAACAATATATGTGTATAGATTTGTATTTAGCTGTTGCGTCTTGTAATTAGATGCAGAAACTTTTTATTTTGCATAAACGTACAGAGTCTAATTATTATTCTATTGCTAAATGTTTGTTCTACATTGGATCAATATAAGTTCTTCATTATATACTACCGTGCAAAAGAAAAACAAGCACCCAATATAATTATAAGATATAGTGACAAACAATATCTTTACGTAGAAATTATTTATTGCATTTAAAGTATTAGATAATCCACAATAACGCATATATATTCTCAAAATTATTCAATTGAACAGTGGAATTCTTTTTCAAAACTTACTATGTTCTTATTTGACTTTTTATGCTTCTCTATTAGATTTGGCTGGGTGATTGTTCCTTTTAACAATAGTGTACGTCATTGAAACTATCATTAAATTTTATATTTTGCAGACGTAACAATGGTGAACACTGTTTTGGTTATTGGCGGTGGCGGTAGAGAACATGCCATTGTTTGGAAATTGTCATTATCTTCACAAGTAAGTATTTTAAATACCAATGCCAAAAGATATTTGTTCATTTAATTATGTACTTAATTATGTAAAACTTAACTTTTCGTTTAGGTAAATAAAATTTATGTTTCTCCTGGGAATGTTGGAATGACATCGATTGATAAGGTTTCGTTAGTGAAATTAAATGTGAAGAGCAACGAGGTATTTTTCTACTTAAAACTACTTAAAATATAAAACGTATACAGGGTGAGATGCCTAAGATTACACCGAAACTATCTCCATTGTTTTTTAGTAATACAAGAAAATGTTTGAGTAACAATGTATCGAACCCATGCACCGATATCATTAATTTATGCTTAAAGCAATTTAGGATCGATATTATTTAATATTTAATACAAGAAAATGTTCAGTAGAGTGCAATAAGCATGAACATGGTCTTCGTATGTTAAGTTATGCAGTTTCAAGAGTAACTCTTTTGAAGGTCATTTGTAGCCCAACATGGTTGAATTTGTCTTTGCATTAGTTATAATGTTACATTTACACATTTACTGGTGATTATTATAAATTGATTATTATAAACGATTATTATAAATGATTATTATAAACCTCAAATAATATTAAATTTTGTATATAATTTCATATATGAAAATTTAATATAAACCTCAAATAATATTAAATTTTGTATATAATTTCATGTATAAAAATTTAATATAAACCTCAAATGGTATTAAATTTTGTATATAATTTCTGGTGATTAATGAATGAGTGAACAGCTCACACATTAAGAACAAGAAGTACTTTACACAAATGTGTTCTAATTGTAGCAAAATTGATAACGAAGCTGAGAATGGTCTTAAGAAGCTCAATTGTAAAAGTGCGAAAAGGGTCTGTCGTTTGAGAGTTAAAAATATGATCGGAAAATATGAGCTAGAGAAAAATATCTTCTCTAACTGAAACATTTTCTTGTATTACTAAAAACAAGAGAGATATTTTCGGTGTAAGTCTTAAAATCTCTTTAAAATGTATTAAAGTCATTCGTTCAATAGGAAGTAGCCAAATGGAGTAAAGACAATAAAGTGACTTTGGTAGTGGTTGGTCCAGAAGAATATTTGGCAAATGGATTAGCCGACGAATTGAACAATTTGGGAATCCATTGCTTCGGTCCTCGAAAGGCGGCATCTAAAATTGAAGCTGATAAGCATTGGGCAAAAGAGTTTATGGACAGACATGAAATTCCTACGGCAAGATGGAAAGGATTTACCAATGCTGAAGAAGCAAAGAAATTTATCCTGAAGTGTGTATAAATTTGCAGTAACTAAAATTATTTGACATAATCACTGTACATGCGGTGCTTCATTGTAGTGCAACATTTCCACCACTTGTAGTAAAGGCTGCAGGTTTGGCAGCTGGTAAAGGAGTGATAGTAGCGAAAGATAGAGAAGAAGCGTGTAATGCGATAGATGAGATCTTAACGGAGAAAAAGTTTGGATCTGCTGGGGAATCGGTAGTTGTGGAGGAACTACTAGAAGGAGAAGAAGTCTCTGTACTTGCGTTTACAGATGGTATGATGCAAAAACACGTTTAAAAAATATATAACAATATATAACGTATATTTTATAACAAGTTTAACACTATAGAATATATTCCCATCAAAAGATTGAGGCATGGTAAAAAATGCAGTCTAGTACAAAGCATAGAAGTTTGTTTAATTAAGTCGATATAATTATTTTGTCCGTAGGAAAAACTATTGTTCCAATGGCACCAGCGCAAGATCATAAACGAATATTTAACGGTGACATGGGACCGAATACTGGTGGTATGGGTGCCTATTGCCCGTGTCCGTTATTGCAAAAAGAAGACTACGAACTAGTAAAAACAAAGGTTCTTCAGAAAACAATAACTGGCCTTAGAGAAGAGAAAATTCCATTTGTTGGTCCGTCTTATTAATAAAATTATACAGAAACGGTACGGTAGCACAAAGATTGATTACGTTAAATAATTTAGGTGTACTGTACGCTGGATTAATGCTGACAAAGGATGGACCGAAAGTTCTAGAATTTAACTGCAGATTCGGGGACCCAGAAACGCAAGTGGTGTTGCCACTGCTGAAATCAGATCTATTTACAATTATGAAGGTAACGGATGCTTGAATATAGTAGTGTTTTTTCATTAAATTAATGTCGAATATATTAATACCCAGGCTTGTTGTGAAGGTTCGTTGGTCGAATCTCAAATTTCATGGCAAGAAGATGTATTCGCTGTTGGTGTTATTTTGGCCTCTCGAGGGTATCCTGCGTCATCGTCAAAAGGCCAAGTTATCACTGGTGTTAACAATGTTTTACAGAAAACAGATCATTTCGTTTTTCATAGTGGAACTAATATTTCCCCTGAAGGAGAACTACAGACTAATGGTATATTTTACTGAAATAAGGCATTTATTTATATGTTTATTCAATAACACGAGAAGTTACCTCGGTAAAAAGTAATAGGACAGAATGGAAAATATGTTATTGAATAAATTTACGAATAAATATCTAAATTTTAGCTTTCAATTTTAATTTAAAAATGCTAGAAACTTTCGTTCCAACTCAATATTTACAATTAAATTAAGAATTGTATCATTTCCTTTTGCTGCTAGGCGGACGAGTTCTCATTACAGTGAGTTTAGCATCCTCATTAGCTTTAGCTGCTGCAAAAGCTACGCAGGCTGCTCAAAATATATCCTTCGATGGGAAACAGTTTAGAACTGACATAGCGCACAAGGGAATCGCAAGGTACGTAAAATTTATATTGAGTCTATAATTTAAAAACCGGAATTTAACACTAGATGCCAACACTTGTGTATGCGCTTTAGCAAATCATTGACATACACGTAATTTTGAAGCTCTATTCATAAACCGCAAAATCAGATAACAGTGTTTGATTCGCTTGTGCGCATCATATTTTTTCAATCATGGAAAATTTTGAAAATTGGCGAAAGAAACAGCATTCTCGGGAACTTTTGCTGAATCACTTTTTTGCAACGAAAACTGCAGCCGAAAGTCATCATTCGCTCGTGGAATTGTATGGCGAACATGCTCTTGCGAAAACACAGTGTTTCAAGTGGTTTCAACGCTTTAAAAGTGGCGATTTTGACATCAAAGACAAAGAGCGGCCTGGACAGTCGAAAAAGTTTGAAGTTGAAGAATTGGAAGCGTTACTCGATCAAAACTCGTGTTAAACACAAGAAGAGTTTGCGGAATCAATCACCGAAAATAACTGATTCGTTTAAAGAGAGCATTGAAGGAAATACGGCCAGAATGGGAGATCAGACACGGGACATTAATTTTCCAACATGACAATGCTCGGCCACATGTTGCTAAACCCGTTGAAAACTATTTGGAAAATAGCGGATGGGAAGTTCTGCTCCACCCGCCATAGAGTCCAGACTTGGCGCCTTCTGACTACCATTTGTTTCGGTCGATGCAGAATGCACTTTCTGGAATAAGCTTCACTTCAGTCCAAGGCATCAAAAATTGGCTCGATTCGTTCTTTGATCCAAAAGATGACCGGTTTTTTTGGGATGGCATCCACAAATTGCCAGAAAGATGGGGAAATGTTGTAACTTCCGATGGACAATACTTTGAATAACAGAATGTCTTTATTAAAAGACATTAATCAAGCCCCATATATTTTTGTTGTTGCGATTCCACGTTGACTGTCCTGACTAGGCGCCATCTGGTCTAACTAGCTGAACTAAAATTGGCTCTAGACTTGCTTTAGACTCTGGCATTATGAATAGGATTTGGGGAAATTGAATGCAATCATAGGCTGTCGCTTTTTTACCTTATACGAGCATATTTTGAGCTGCACAAGGGTTCATTTGATAGAGGAAGGTTAACTGCACCACGCTGTTCCCCATTATATCAGTCAAAAATGTCTATTTGTGACAGTAAAATACATCGGAATCGGCTAGTGTTTTTCTCGATGTTTGCTCTACTTTGGACTTATTTTTCTGTCACAAATAGACATTTTTCACTTATATGATGGGGCACAGCGTGGTGCAGTTAACCTTCCTCTATCAAATGAACCCTTGTGCAGCTCAAAATATGCTCGTATAAGGTAAAAAAGCGACAGCCCGTGATTGCATTCAATTTCCCCATATTCTATTCATGATGCCAGAGTCTAAAGCAAGTCTAGAGCCAATTTTAGTTCAGCTAGTTAGACTAGATGGCGCCTAGTTAGAACTGTCAACGTGGAATCGCAACAACAAAAATATATGGGGCTTGATTTTAATTAAAAAAAGGGAAAAACGTGGAATCATAGCAAAATTGAAGCGTTAGACTGATACATATGTATGTTTATCAGTGTTACCACAAAAAAACTTTCTCCGCGCAGACGTTAGTAATACGGATAAATACCATAGAATAAGTATGTCACGTGGTGCCCCTTGCCTCTTAATAAACGGTCAAATTTCCTTAAAAAAATTCCGGTTTTTAAGTTGTAGACCCAATACTTCACATACAACGAATATCGCTTCATGAGATAATACTTCCAGATCTATATTACATCATGGAAAGCTTACATATAAAAGCAGTGGTGTAGACATAGAAGCGGGAGATTCATTAGTGTCGGCTATTAAACCAGCTACATGCTCAACACAACGCGTTGGAACAATAGGTTCGATAGGTGGGTTTGGTGGATTATTTGATGTAAAGGCAGCCAGTTACAAAGATCCAATTCTAGTGTCTGGTACTGATGGCGTTGGAACTAAATTAAAGGTATAAATCAGTTGATAATTGCTAGAGATATGTAAGAATCCGAAAATGTCCGGTACAATAGTTCTCCAGTATTTAAACCAGTAGTTCAACTAGACCGAAACGTCGAAAAAAAGTAATATAAATTTGTAAAACAGTTTAGTTAGTTTCATAGGTTTCTTAGTTTCACAGGTTTCATCGAACCTGTGTGCCTTAATCTTCAATTTATTTAAAATTTGGCAATCGTGAACAAGAAAGAAACAGTTATACCTCCAGTAATTAGAAATTTCTAAATATGTGCTAGTTTTACATATTAATATTCTTCCATTTTGCAGATAGCATTTGAATGCAATAAACACGACACAGTTGGTATAGATTTAGTAGCTATGTGCGTGAACGATGTTCTTGCGCATGGTGCTGAGCCATTATTTTTCTTGGATTATTTTGCCTGTGGAAAATTGGATGTTAATGTAGCTAGTGATGTTATCAATGGTGTAAGCGAAGGATGTAAAAGAGCAGGATGTTCATTGGTGCGTAATAATGTTTTTAAAGATTATAACTATATGCAAGTAAATGTTAGATTGTGCAATACGAAATTATTTTCCAGAGTGTGATTTCTTAAATGATACAATTCTTCATCAGTTATACGATCTGCATGAGGTCTGAATTTTAAGTTGAAAATGAACTTAAAAAATTGCGATTTCAAGTTTGTTATTTAATTATTTTTAAAAAATGAAATCGCAATTTTTTTATTCTTCACTTTTGACTTATATTGTCATGTAGAACCATCCCTTAAAGGCTATAGCCAGGTTTGGGGGTGAAATTCGCCCCGACCGGTATTTCAGTCGAACTGTACCATTTGATAGCCTATCCAAAAATTTTTCGAAAAAGTATTTTGGAGTGCTTTTTAAATTATTTTATAAAATAGTTTGAAGATAGTTAAAAAATGTTTTTTCAATGATATGGTTAGGAAGCGAAAAAACATCTGACAGACTTAGAAAAAAAAATTGACCTGACCTAGACACGTACCTGGTCCACAAAGTCTTCCAATAAGTCCAACCGACACCATTGAAAATACTTTCGACATATTGGAATATAATCTGTACAGCATTGTTTTCTTTTTGTAATACGCAAGTTTTAAAGGCTGGAAAATGTTTCTCTGAACATAAGAATGTTTAATATTACATAATATATTTTTTGGATTCAGAAAAAATACGTGTAACGTAAAAAAAACGCCAAAAAAGTGGTTTTTATTTTTTTTTTGACAACGTGCCACCCTTCAAAAAATTCTGAAAAAATTGAGCATAATACTTTTCAAAATATCTCATTGCTAAATTAATTTTTTCGTGGTACAACAATTACTTTTATATGAAATCTGCATTTTTTCTATTTTTATCATGTTTTTCATTGATTACAACCATAGTTTGCAACTAAAACATCTGAAAATGATACCGAATGTGAGGCTTAGTATCCTAAATATGTCAGATTTTTTTCAGAATTTTAAATTGTCAATAAATGAGGAAAATGGGCCAAAAACTGGTTTTTTGTTTTTCTTCGATAACTACCCTTACAGATGTGATAGGGGGCTGAAACTTGGCAGAGCCGGGTCTTTTTGGATAGGCTAACGAATGGCATAAGTTCGATCCACCCTTCGATACCCTGTATAAAAAAAATCATCATTATGATGAGGAAATAAGATTCATTTACACAGAAACATAAAACTTTTCCAATAGTTAAACAATTATTTGAGTGATCAAGTTACGCACGATTAGAAATTCGACATATTAAGTGACCTAATACTTATTCGTGTACTGAGTTTAATAAAAAAAATCATCGTATTATTGTGTATAATATACTAATATTAATATCCTAGTATTATATTATTTTAATTAATATACTAATTTAATTTTATAGATATTTAAATTAAATTAAATTTTTAAAAAATATATATAAATTAATTAATATACTAATTTACTAATAAAAATAAAAATAAATAATAAAAAAATGAAAGTATAATATACTAAAAAAAAATATAGATTGGCGGTGAAACAGCAGAAATGCCTGATATGTATCCTCATGGAGAATACGACTTAGCTGGATTTGCTGTAGGCGCAGTCGAAAGAGACAGGTTACTTCCACGTTCAAATGATATAAAAGAAGGTGATATTGTAATTGGCCTCCCATCGAGTGGGATACACAGTAATGGATTCAGTCTCGTCCGAAAAATTTTGAAGCTGGCAGATAAAAAATATTCAGATACTGCACCATTTTCGGAGGATGCGCGCACGATTGGTAAATAATACCTTTTTCTTAGCCTTTTACGTTACGTTTTGCTTTTCTAGAAATAGTTAATTTATTTAATAAATTTTATAATAAAATATTAAAATTATATAGAAAAATATAGAAAAATTTAATATAAAACTCGAATAATATTAAATTTTGTATATAATTTCATATATAAAAATTTAATATAAACCTGGAATAATATTAAATTTTGTATAAATTTCATACAGAAATTTTTTTATTATATTTTAAGGTGAGGAATTGTTGGAGCCGACTAAAATTTACGTGAAGGGAGTCGTTTCTGCAATGCAAACGAATTTGGTAAAGGCATTTGCCCATATTACTGGGGGAGGCCTCACAGAAAATATACCAAGAATCTTACCAAAGAATATGGGAGTACTATTAGATGCTAATCAATGGAAAATCCAATCGGTCTTTAGTTGGTTAGCAGCTTTCGGTATGGAAAATATGAGAATAGAGTACATAAATTACATTATTTATACGAAAATTTACTTCATAATCGTACATATCTTTAGGCGAGATCAGTAAAGAAGAAATGCTAAGAACATTTAACTGCGGTATCGGTGCAGTGTTAATATGTTCGCAAACAGAAAAGGACAAAGTTTTACATAAATTACAATCAGAAAATCCAATGATCATTGGGCACGTAAATAAGTATAAGGGTAAATATCGAAATATTACGTAAATGCAATGTTTATATGTTATTATCGTATAATAATTAGCGGTGTACGACTTTGTAGACAATGAAGTTAGAGTTAACGTTAAAAACTTCGAAGCATCGTTGGAATTAGGCATGAAGCAATACGTACCAAATATCGTTGCAAACTTAAGCAAACCTTTGAAAAGGGTGGGAGTTCTGATATCTGGTAGCGGTACCAATTTACAGTCTTTAATCAATGCAACTCAAGATGCAACGCAACATATTGGTGCGGAAATAGTTTTAGTAATTTCTAACAAACCAAATGTTGAAGGACTTAAACGGGCTGAAAGAGCTGGCATCAAAACTAAGGTATATTATTGAAGATTTGGGGAATAATCAACGATTTAATCGAACGTTCTGTAACAGGTTTTGAAGCACACGGATTATCCTAATCGGGAAGCTTTTGATTCAGCCATGCATACGGAACTAGAAGCTGCTGGAGTTGAAATAGTTTGTCTTGCTGGATTCATGCGTATTTTATCAGACAGTTTTGTAAAGAAATGGCGAGGAGCGTTGATAAATGTGCATCCGTCATTGTTACCATCTTTTAAAGGCGCGAATGCGCACAAGGACGTATTAGCAGCTGGCGTACGTGTCTCCGGATGTACAGTACATTTTGTTGAGGTACAATAATCTTTTTAAATGAATATATAATTATTACGATGCAAGGTGCACCACGTGACATACCTATTCTATGGTATTTATCCGTATTACCAACGTCTGCGCGGAGAAAGTTTTTTTTGTGGTAACACTGATAAACATACATATGTATCAGTCTAACGCTTCAATTTTGCAATGATTCCACGTTTTTCCCTTTTTTTATTAATGTCTTTATTAAAAGACATTAATCAAGCCATATATTTTTGTTGTTACGATTCCACGTTGACAGTCCTGACTAGGCGCCATCTGATCTGACTAGCTGAACTAAAATTGTCTCTAGACTTGCTTTAGACTCTGGCATTATTTTCTGTCACAAATAGACATTTTTTACTGATATGATGGGGAACAGCGTGGTGCAGTTAACCTTCCTCTATCAAATGAACCCTTGTGCAGCTCAAAATATGCTCGTATAAGGTAAAAAAGCGACAGCCCGCAAACCCATGTTTCGATACAAAATCTAGTAAGATTCTAGTTACTATCTAGTTATCACACGTGGTACCCCTTGCCTCTTAAATGTACTCGAAGTAATATTTCGTACTAAACGAATAATTGTAGGTCGACATAGATTCTGGAGCAATCATTGAGCAAGCAACAGTACCTGTTTTACCAAACGACACTGTAGAAACACTTCAAGAACGTGTGAAAACAGCCGAGCATCGTATATTTCCCTTAGCATTAAAATACTTAGCTAACAGTACAATCAAATTAAAAGAAGACAATACTATTCAATGGCATTGTTAAAAATAGAATATGTTATACTACTTTTTGTCTATTAAATGATATATATTTTTATCTTGTACCTTTTATTATTCACTTGTTATATACAACTATTTATAATTTTCGAAAGTGAATACATAAAAAGACGTATTTTATTTTTTATTAAATGGTTTTGTTAAAAACGAAGCTATACTTTCAAGTATACCGTCATTGTATTCGTTTATGGAACTCGAACGTTTCTCAACCCTTGTCTTTGGTATCATGGAAAGTACTTCATTTGCTAAATCTTCGAACTTAATATGAACCATTTGTTTCTGGAGTATAGGTACTAATAAATTGTATTTATCAATTTTATTATTTATACGTTTCGCCGTCGACTGAAAATTTTCTGTAATCGCGTTCCAAGTAGCTTCGTCTACGTCGCTCAACGGTGCAGGACCTACTTCGTTCCGTTTTTCTATTAATTTTTTCCGCAAGTTCTCAGTTTCTTCCCTAATTTCTTTGGACAATTGTATCCATTCAGGAGTAAATCCATTTTCTATTAATACCTGCAGACAAGTTCTGTATGTAGTACACTCTAAACTTTTCATGAAACCCAATGCTTTATACCTCATTCAATTTATACGTTACAAAATCAACGTATGGATTTCGTAGACTTGTATTTTCTTTTAAAGGTTTACCCGTGCCTGGTAGATCACTGAATTCACCTTTCTTCATCGCATCTTGTATCAAATCTTCTACCAAACGGTCCATTCCGAAACGAGTTTTGATATCTTTCGCACGCTCCTTGTCTTTCCCAACTAATGTATTGCGTTCTTCGGCCTGCAATTTCTTAAGTCTATGCTCTATTACATTGTCAACTGCTTTTTGAGCCCTATGCGCTGTATACAATTTTTCTCGTTTACTATATGTTCCAGTCCCAACATTATAAATTAAATAATGACGATGTTGCGGAGCTGTATGCTAAACAATAAATGAATGTGAATTAATCGTTATAATAAAAATGATATAATATATGTATGGCATAAAGTGCATACTTTAATATCAAATTCTTCAACTTCTGGTAAATGTGAACGTTTTTCTTTCCGTTCCATTCTTGTCTTACGTATTTGTCTATAAGCATTTTCAATCTATTAAAAATAAATATTTTTAATTTTCACAGTTTGATTATTTTTCATGTTATACAAAAAGGTTTCACAGGAATAATGATAATACAGATTCTACAAAAATATTGAAAGTATTCGAAACGTAAAAATTTTAATTACTTCACTTGGTATGAAGGTAATTATATAGCAATAAATAAAGAGTATAAAGAGGTATTATTGCAAATAAAGAATTATACATACCTCGGTAAATTTGGATGCACTAGCTTCCGCTGAACCACTATCTGGATGATACCTTTTTGCTAATTGAACAAACGCTAATTTTAATGCTTCATCTTCACAATTTTCAGGAACTTCCAATACCTGATACCATTCCTTAAATAAAATATACAATTTATTTAAACTTGCTTTAGAATAATATTATTATATATATATATATATACTAGGTTAACAAATATATATATGTATATATATAT
>CM052338.1:1326858-1359156 GCA_028455595.1 Lasioglossum vierecki
TATAATATATAAATTATTTATATATATATATAATTTTACATTCATTTCTTAAAATCAAATCATAATACATTTTGCGAAATTAGCAGGTACCCGAGGTACCCGAATTTACTCGATCTTCGTACTTGACTGAGGCTAAAATAGTCGCGCATGCGCGAAAAAAGCGCCCCATATCACAGCTCTGCTTCCAATAATCGCAGACTCCCTGGATAAAGGGGAAGTTGCGAGTAACCATGGACGAAGGACTCTGTTTATGGGGGTTCGTGGGAGAGGGAGGGAGAAAGAAAGAGAGAGAGAGAGAGAGATGCATGCGCGACGATTTTAACCTCAGACGGCCTCAGTGAAGTACGAAGATCGGGTAACTTGGAAGCCCCGCTAATTTTGAAAAAGGGTATAACCGGATAGTCTCCCACTACTTTCACCTCAATAGCTCCCCACAAATTTCGGACGTAGACACGTCCCTGACAAATCTCACGCATGCGCGCGAAAAGCGCCCACAATACCAACACGGCTCCTTGCTCCGTGGCCACGGAAGACATAATACAAAATAACACCCACGTATGTAAACCGCGTAAACACTTTGTGCATATATATACAGGGTGTCCCAGAATTCGTGTACTTCCCGGAAATGGGAGGTTCCTTAGGTCATTTGAAGCAACATTTTCCTTTACAAAAATGACGTTGGCGGCTTTGTTTAGGAGTTATTAACGAAAAACACGGACCAATCAGAGCGCGGCTACAGCGGATCGATTCTGGCTCGACCAATGGCGCCGCCACGCTAAGCGGGACCTGTCGCTGAGTCGGACTCCGTTCGCTATAGCCGCACTCTGATTGGTCCGTGTTTTTCGTTAATAACTCTTAAACAAAGCCGCCGACGTCATTTTTGTAAAGGAAAATGTTGCTTCATATGACCGATTATGAGTCGCGAATCGTAGATAAAATGGTCACAGCCTACTTTACTCCTAGCCATGCTGAGTCAAGAATGGCAACACTGTGAGCGTCCGGTTGACATATATATATAAATATACCTAACCCAACCTATTGAACCGGACACTCAATCTCCTCTACCGGCCTCTCACTTTCCCGCGTAATTTTTAAATGTACATCAATGTGTGCTACACATTGTGAAGGTAAGGCAACGCAGGTAAGTAGTATTTATTAACTTTACAGGTCTTTCTCTACACACAAAGGTGTGTAGCACATTTATTTAATAGAATTTATTGTCTTTTAATACATTTCAATTTAGTTTTAATAACATTTATTAGTATCACTTTTTTCGAAAATTTGTTTTACACAATTCTTCATTACATTGATTGGTTAAAAATACCACGACGTTGTTGTGTCTCTAATAGCAAGGGAAATTATGATAGTATTCTTAAAGAACATAATTGTATTTCTATATTTTTATTCTGCATGATGAGGAATTGCGGAAAAATTTCTCCTATGCGGATGGCTGCTATTACCCGCAGAAATTGGACACTAACAAGGCATTCTGCAGTTTATAGTCTGCATTTTGTGGAAACCGACATTCAAAGGTATCAGGATATTCTATATCCCAACAGTGTATTGGAGAATGTTTTATTCAGGTTAAAACGTGTGCTATCACAAAGAAAAGATTCTGTAGAGCGCAGGGAAAGAATAATTGAAAACCATGAAAATTTAGTTAAAGAGTTTATTGATTCTGATCTAATTAGCGGTTGTATATTTATAATATACAATTTATAATATATAATATAATTATAATAAACAATTAGAAAAAAAGCGTGTAATTTCAACTGACAAGTTTTTCAAGAAGGTAATGGATTTCATGAATTGTGACAATGATAGTAATGATCTTCATTCTTCGTAATCTTTCTGTCGATGTCAGCAGTTTTTCAGAAATTTTCGACACTGATTATTTATCCACTTGTATTGTGGACGATTCCATTAATGGGTCCCATTCTGTTGCAAAAAAAAATAAAATAAATTGTAATATATGTAAATTATTAATTGTGGAGGATAAAGTAACAACTGTATTTACTCACAAGTGTGCAATAACGGAAGCTGTAATAAATGTTCCTAATTTGGAAACAGATTTTCTAAAATCTGAAAATCATAAACACATTTTATGTAAGTAACATATACTAGTAAACAATCAGATATACATCATTTAGCAATTTTAGATGATAGATGCATTTGTGGTGAAGATTATCACAGTATTTTGTATAAATTATTAGCAATTGTTTCTAATGTTTTACTAAATGATTAGAAATTAGAAATGAATGCACATATTATTTTTAAAATTTTACAATTATAAAATTATCCTTTATAAGACTATATGATAATAAATATAATATATTACCTGCACAACTCTTCTCTTCAGTAACTGATTACCCAACCTCTTTGACGTATACACGTATCACTTAACCTCTTCGGCTTCGTCAGAATAATTTCGTCTATTTCAGGCTTCTGTGAATTTATATATCCCTTAATTCATTTCCAAATGTTGCATTGTAGTTCCAAGATGATTTCCTATTGCTTCATATTTGTATTTTCTTAATATCTCTGGAAATATTTTAAATATTATGTATCACAACACCAAACTGTTCCGAGAGTCCACAAAATATATACCGCATTTATACATATTAGTACACTTTAATATCACTTTCACTCACCATAGTTATAATATTTGCACATTGATTAAACATAATTGACACTGAGTTGTCTATTTTTAAATAATTTTCTATGGAAAAATCAATAAATAAAATCTCAAACACAAGACTCCCATTATCGAAATCGGGAGTCCTAAACTGTAAACACGACAGTGTTGCCAAGTTCTTCAGCATGGCTAGGAGTAAAGTAGGCTGTGGTCCTACAAACGGACGAAAATGCATACATTGACTTCGTCGCGCTTTCACTGTGGCATACATATGCATCAGCCTATCATGTCAGTAACGCATTAGTCCTCCTGACTAGGCCCCATCTAGTGTCTAACTAGCTGAACTAAATTGGCTCTAGACTTACTCTTAGATTTGTGTATACTCTGTCTGTATGAACTAGTGATGGGCACCATCGATAAAACTATCGACTAAATCGATAGTAGTCAACTACTATTTTCTATCGACTGATTTTTAAACTATCGACTAAATTAGTTGAATTTTAATGGGCGGGAGTTTTGAATAGATTTTATAAGATTTACTATCAAATACGTTCACTCATTAGCTATATCGAATAATTGGTTCAATAAGAATGTGTATGTCGCATAAATAACAATTATTATACTAGAAATATTACACAATTATTAAATAACAATACTAATATATTGAATTTATGTGGGAATAAAATTTTAATTGTAACCTAAAGAAAAAGTAGTATTTTATAAATATATCTATTAATAACAGCTATTTTTCTAAAAAGTTTATTAACACTTTGCCTTTATATTACAGTTACCAAAAGAGAAAAAAAAAGGAAAGCAAAGATTAGGGAGAAAGATAAGATTCTTAGAATTGTTAGAATTGTAAACCGATTTTTGAATTTGACCAAGAATTGAGTTTAGTTATATAGACTTGTTATTATAACGATGTACATTTTGATGTTAAACGTTAAACATTGTATACTGTAATAGTAAAACTTATTGGAGAATATAAAAAGAATATTTAAAAAACGCAGCAAATTATATTTCACATATAACCTATAATTGATTTTCACACAAAAAAAAGTTAATTTTTTTAATGTCAATAATAAATATCTTACGGTAAGTCGAAATATTAGTAATTGTTAAACTAAAAAACTTGTTTATACAATACATTTTTGAAATTGAAATTATGGAGTATGAAATTTACAAAAATAATGGTGAATTCAGATTCCTGCACCACTAATATATTTACTATTTCTGTGTCTATAATACTGAGTGAACATTGTAGTACAGTACTGTAATCGCGATTGTATGCAATCGCTGTAAGAGTGAGTGAGAGATGAGACGCATAGACGTAGGCATAGACAATAGCCCGCAATATAAACGTAACCACTAAAACAAAATTTCAGTCAACTAAAAACTATCGACTAAATATTCGATAGTATGCAGTAACTAAATCGATAGTCCAATCTAATCTAAATCTAGTCGATAGTCCAATTTAATCGATGGTGCCCATCACTAGTATGAACGAAATATGGGGAATTGAATGCAATCACAGGTGATCACAGGAAACAATTGTTTGTTCTTATTCGAGCATGTTACGAGCTGTGTGAGGGCTCATTATAAAGAGGAAGGTCGATTGTAGCGGGCTCCACTCATGATTTAAGTAAACAAAATCGTTTTATATTAGAAAAATACATGGGAACCTGAGGGTGATTGTCTCGATTTTCTCCTACTTCAGACGCTCATATCATTAAATATAAACATAATCTCGTTAAATCATGAGTTGCGCCCGCTACAATCGACCTTCCTCTTTATAATTAGCCCTCGCACAGCTCCTAATATTCTCGTATAAGGTCAAACAATCGATTCCCGTAAACACTGTTTTGATGATGAAATCATTGTTCACGGGAATCGATTGTTTGACCTTATACGAGCATATTAGGAGCTGTGCGAGGGCTCATTATAAAGAGGAAGGTCGATCGTAGCGGGCTCAACTCATGATTTAAGTAAAAAAAATCGTTTTGTATTAGAAAAATACATGGGAACCTGATGGTGGTTGTCTCGATTTTTCCCCCTACTTTAGACGCTCATATTATTAATTATAAACATAATCTCGTTAAATCACGAGCAGAGTGAAGTGCATTGAACCTTCTTCTTTAGAATGAGCCCTCACACAGCTCGTAACATGTTCGTATAACGACAAACAACTCGATCCCGCTAACACTGTTTTACTTGTTTTTCTGTAAATATTCTAGTTATATTCTGCCCTTACCCTACCCCTTTACCTCCTTAGTGGATGGCGCCCATCACTCAGTACGGTACTGTGGTTTTGATCGTCGCATCGCAGTGAAGTTCACTGCTTATGATGACGTGTCTATAGCGCACCACGTGGATGGTACGCATGACACGTCAATCCCTATTTCCTCAGTCCACTTCATGCCAACAGTAAACGTTTACGGTATTCAGTCATATGTCGTATCGTGCTGTGCTGTCTTGTGCCGTGTACAGAAGAGAACAATTCCAGTCGTGTAGTAGTTGCGTGGCTTCTCTCGAGCACTCTGGTTCCTAAGCTTCTTCGATAGCATCTGGAAATTAAAAGACTAGTTCACCGATAGAGAAACGAGCACAGAGTGCGTTATAATTCGGGTTTAGTTCGCAAGGAAAGAAGCATTCGATAAAATGGTGAGTAGGAATTCGAGTAATTCGAATTAGACGCGTTCGAGTATTTTGGAAATCGATAAATATGGTCATGTTTTATTCAAAGCCGCCAGGTCCTAGCTCGACTTCCGTTGGACTCGCTGGTCGTTCGCCCAGTAAAGCCCTAGCACCTAGAACAGGTGGTAGTGGCACTGTTAGGCAAAGGAAGACCACAACGACTATCGCTACCAGGAGCAGGAATCCTGGTGCTGATTCCGGCGGCATGTGGAGGTTTTACACCGACGATTCACCTGGCATTAAAGTGTAAGCTTAACCTTGTTATTTTGATATTATACTCGTCGGGTTGAACGCAACACACGACCTAAATGAGAAACCAATTTTCCAGATGTAGCGAGAATTTAACTTTTTCTTGTATTATTGCTCGACTCGATCGATCGATAAAAATTACAAGACTGAATTTATTTAAATTTCTCACAATTTTTATAATATCTGTTCGAATGAAGAAATTTATTTAATAATTTCTAACGAAAGAATAAAGAATGGGAATGCGGTCATTAGTGTTAAGTGAGTAGACTCTCGTTTCAAGGATTGCAAAGGTGCGTGATGCGTCTTCTTGTTTCTCGATAATGCAATGATGGGGCTTTTTGGTAGTCAAAAGCGCTAGATGAAAGATTAATCTAGGCTGCGATCACCCTCAAAGCTCCTGTTTTTACATTTACGAGGCATAATTTGCATCATTTGTATACCCCCTGGCAGAATGTTTCTGATAGGAGGCACTGAAACGGATTTTAGAGAAAACATTCACAATTTAGAAGTATAAAATATTACTTTACGGAGTTAGAACTGATGGGAAATTAAAAGGGACTTATTAACGAATGAAAAACAACAAAATTACATAAGCTTACATTTATTATTGCAAAAAATAAACAAATTGTTACTGGGAAAAAAGTGATCGATTGATATAAATGCTGTATGGCAAAGAAACGAACAAATAAACAAATTGTTACTGGGAAAAAAGTTTCCGATTCGATTTACACTGTCCAACACTAAATTTGTTAAACAATTGCAGTTGGATGATTCCTATAGAGTATTTTGCGCTGAATCAGAATCTGCTTTCAATTTTTCTCCTAGACGCTCAGTTTTTAAAAAACATAATTTGAATGAAAAAATATATTTTCCAATTTTAAACAAATATTGTGATGTTATTATACAAGATATTGCACTGTTCTTTGCTGAAATAGATTCTGTAGACCTTCCCGAATACAGTGATATCCAATATTAATACATTATGAACCTTTAAACATGTTTAAACAATCGTTAAAGATGGAGAGACAACATTTTTACACCATTTTGTGAGGATATTTTCAATTTATCTTAAAAAATAAGGATGCAGCGAAAAAAGTATTAATATTGGATATCACTGTATTCGGGAAAGTCTACAAAATCTATTTCTGCAAAGAACAGTGCAATATCTTGTATAATAACATCACAATATTTGTTTAAAATTGAAAAATATATTTTTTCATTCAAATTATGTTTCTTAAAAACTATGCGTCTAGGGGAAAAATTGAAAGCAGATTCTGATTCAGCGCAAAATACTCTATAGGAATCATCCAACTGCAATTGTTTAACAAATTTAGTGTTGGACAGTGTAAATCGAATCGGAAACTTTTTTCCCAGTAACAATTTGTTTATTTGTTCGTTTCTTTGCCATAATAAATGTAAGCTTATGTTATTTTGTTGTTTTTCATTCGTTAATAAGTCCCTTTTAATTTCCCATCAGTTCTAACTCCGTAAAGTAATATTTTATACTTCTAAATTGTGAATGTTTTCTCTAAAATCCGTTTCAATGCCTCCTATCGGAAACATATTTTCATAAATAGACTGTGGATCTGTATGTAAAATAAAAAATGTTCGCATTGACAGCAAGACGCAGGACCCAAATAAAAATTGTATTTTTCTTTTAATTACTCTATTAAACTAATACGTTGATGTCCTTAAATATTTTTAACACGTCCACGGCTTTAAATTGTACGTACATACATTTTTATAGTTTAAACTACATATTTTATAGTTTGTAGCATGTATAGAATTTATTGAATAAAAGTCAGACCGAAAAGATTCTAAAAGCTTCTAGAATTATAATTTGTAGGCAATCGACATGAGGAAGCGACGTAAGGGGAGCGCGCGAAAAGTCGAATCGCGCCTAACAACCGAGTAGTTGATTTTCGCGTTCGCGAATAGCAACGAGTGCGTATAAATAAGAAGTTCGTAGAGGGACTCGGTCTATTTGCTATTCTGAGAGAGAGGACTAGGTAAGAACCACGGCCGCTCTTGGTTGGCTTTAGCATCCCGACAGGAGAGTACGGCGATAATACCTGGACGCCTGTCGGGAGAATCGGGAGAGGACGGGAGTCTGTTCCTGGTCGCTCGTTCGGCATGGAGAGTACGGCGAAAATACCTGGACGCCTGCCGAACGAGAGAGAACGGGTCAACTCCTGGCCGCCCAGGACTCGGCAGGAGAGTACGGCGACAATACCTGGACGCCTGCCGAGAGGGAATAGAAGAGTGTTTCTGACCGCTTGCTTTGACGAGGAGAGTACGGCGATAATACCCGGACGCCTCGTCGAGCGAGAGAGGACAGAACGTCTCCTGGTTAAATTAAAGACACGGAACCTAGTCAGAGTATACGTGTCAATGTTTTTTCGAAAATTATATTAGAGTCTGTATAATTCTGAGTATTCTATTGATATGTTCCTTTCACACATCCTGTACCATAATCCTAATTTTGAAAAATAAATCCGTCTGTCCAGAGATTATCCTGTCTTTATCCCTTACGATGGCTACAAGTTATATTAAACTTATATTAAAATTTATATTAAACTATTTTCATAGTTTGTATAATAAAAACTTTTTTTTACAGTGGACCGGTACCAGTGCTGGTGATGTCTCTCCTCTTCATCGCATCTGTATTTATGCTTCATATCTGGGGAAAATACACTAGATCTTAAAATCGAAAACTCAAAAAAACGTCTCAAGTATTATTCTTTGTGAGTTACATTTCCATGCGACGGATCTCGTGCGGATCAAATTTTTATCGAGAACGAGCACAAAATTTAATGCTCGATAGCAGACAGCCCAACCGGAATCGTTCACTTTGCGTTATACCGAATTTTGTAACGTTTGTATGGAGGGATCTTATGAAACAATTCTATTTATGTGTAATATACGATCGAGATAAGTTGTGCTCGTTGTTGTTTGTAATATTACTACTAATGATATATAATGTATTATACCGCAATAAATTACTCTGAAACCGATTAAAAAAAAGATAGTACTACAGGTAATACGGATGTAGATGATCCATGCATATCCCCGTGTCGTATTTCGAGCTTCTATAATTAAAATTTAAATTTTAGGCGCCGAGAATAAAATTCATAATATCCGAAAGATAAATTACGATCGATAAACTAATTAATTATTTAAAATTTAAATTAGTTTGAATGATTCTTGTACATTCGTCGATATTGTATACTCTTTCCACACTGTCTTCTGTCAAAGACGACATAATGTAACAAAATATACTTTCTATTAGAAGTATATATTCGAAATAATATTGATTATCCAGAGCTATCGATAAGCATCGTCTACAATGAATGTTTCAAATGAAGAATGTATTCGCGAACGGTGTATCCAGAGATTTATTATCTACGAGTTGGAATTTGGAATGCTGTGGTTGGGCTCTGTGGTGCAAGTTTAAATTATATACAGTGTATTTGCTAAATCCTGGTACAAGCGAATGATTCCTCACATACAGTCTAGTCGAAAATAAGGAACATAGTTTTTCGAGGCTTCATTTTCGAGAAAATCGAGTTTGACAATTCGTTAGATACGTGTGTACTTAGACAGAGTCTGCTTTGTTCGCTCGGTCTAGCCTGCGATTTACATCGTCGCTGGCATCTGTAAACAGTGTCGTTTAGGATATATGTACTTTAAGTATTAATTAGCTGTAAGTATCAATAATTGTTATATTCTAGTAATTTACAATTGTTGAAAATGTCTCCCTTGCTGTTGTAGGAAAATTTTTGCTCGACGAATCAATGAAAGCAAGTTATCACAGGTCAAGGAGTCTCGCCAAGTTATGCTCGATATCAGTGTGGGGCAAAAAGTAATTACAATTGCAATTACTTACCAATTAATGTAATTTGTAATTTCAAAAATAAAAGTACATTTACATGTAATTGTAATTGGCAATGGCAATTACTTTTCGAATCACTGTAATTCTAATTGTGGTTCGCAATTACAATTACTGGTTGAGCCAAAGTAATTGCTATTACAATTACTTATCAATTAATGTAATTTGTAATTGCAGAAATAAAAGTACAATTACATGTAATTGTAATTGGTAATTGCAATTACTTTTCGAATCACAGTAATTGTAATTGCAATTACTTTGGCTGAACCAGTAATTGTAATTGTGGACCACAATTACAATTACATGTAATTGTACTTTTATTTCTGCAATTACTTAACGCCAAAATGGCACTAAAAAAATATTAGATACCTACTCAATGGAAATGTTTAAAAAGAAAAAACAAAAAACATATGACAGGAAATATTTATTATTTATTAAATACATTATATATTACGAAATATTTAGTTTTATAAAATTTATTTATATAAAACGATTACCATTACTTTTCAAAATAACCTAATCGAAGATGAATCATGCTTTTCGGAGGGCAGAGATGGAGATAGCACATCTGTGCAATATTTGAAGTTTTTTGAATTCGCGGATGACGGAGGCAGAGCCAATGATAGATATGAAAATGAAACGAAAGCTCAGTTACTAATTTATAATTATTTTTCGGATAAATCGTTTACTTATTCAATGCTTGAAGCCTACCACACTATAAAGCAAACATTTTCCGAATTAATACTGCTCTACCATCCTCAGCTCCAGTTAAAAGACTTTTTTCGTTTATTTCCATGACAAACACTCTGAAAGCAAATCGATTATGCGACTCGAACTTTGAAATGAGGGTTATTTTGAAAAGTAATGGTAATCGTTCTATATAAATAAATTTTATAAAACTAAGTATTTAATAAATAATAAATATTTCCTAATATATGTTTTTTGTTTGTTCTTTTTAGACATTTCCATTGAGTAGGTATCTAATATTTTTTTAGTGCCATTTTGGCGTTAAGTAATTGCAACTACAATTACAATTACTTGTAATTGCAGAAATAAAAGTATAATTACTGGTAGAGCCAAAGTAATTGCAATTACAGTTACAATTACTGTGATTCGAAAAGTAATTGCAATTACCAATTACAATTACATGTAATTGTACTTTTATTTCTGCAATTACAAATTACAGTAATTGTACTTTTAAATCATTAATTTTTATGTTTTTGACCATTATCTGTTTTCGTATTGAAATTGTAGTCCACTTTTGTTCATGTAATTGCATATGTAATTAATTATCGTGTAATTAATTACTGCCCAACTCTGCTCGATATCTGGCCAAGACAGGTCTGGCTGACTGAGCGCGCTCCTATCGAATTTTCAAACTCCATTATCTCTAACTGAAGCCCCGTATGAAAAAACTATATTCCTTATTTTCCACTAGATTTTATTTGAGACATCATCCCCTTATCGGTTGTACCCTTATACCATATATACCTATAGACGCGGCGAGATAAAACTGCCTCGTTACCAGATTAAACCGCCTAGCAGAAGACTCTTGTGGGCACGGTGCTATAGTACGTTGAGAAATCGCAGTACCGCGAAGCTAAAGTGGTAGAGGGAAAGGGGAATCTTCGTCGCATATCATTCTGTATAAATATTTAGGGTAACTGTGTGATATACATACATATATTTTATTTTACTTCTCGTTCATTTTTACTTTACTCTTATTATTTTAAATATGGCTAACTATTTGTGTATCACGGTTTTGTCGTTCTTTACAATTCTTTATACAACAAGTTTGCACCATTTTCTCAAATTTTTACCAAATTATGAACTTGTGAAATATACTTGTGCACTGTGTACTCGCTTCGTCTCATACACTATCCACCATTTTGAATCATCTCGAATCCAGGTTTGTGGACACCAGATAATTTTGGATCTCCTCACACTGCATCGTATGCACATAATATACCTATGCTGGGTCTATAGGTATATATGGTCTAAGGGTGCAAGCTTAGACCATACATATATACGGCTTTCCTATGCAGATACTATACCTATGCCGGGTCTATATATATATTGTATATGGTCTAAGGGTGCAAGAATGCGAAACACTGTCATGGCATACCGACCAGTGGAGCACCAGTGAGCTCCAGTGAGAGAGAAAAGGGAAGAGCGATAGGGAGAGGGAAAAGGGATGAGAGAGGGGTGGAGTAGGGTAGAGAGAAAGAGGAGAACGCGAGGCGTTCTAGCGAAAGAAGAATGGAGCTAGGGGGGAGTGTGTGTCCGATGAGCTCGCAGTTCGACCGTCGGCTCGTAGCCACGTGATCATGGGTTTCTCGTTTTAGACTCGACATTGAATATCCTCTCGTAGTCCTACCGTTGACTACCGCCGAGTTCGGGTCGGCGTGGAACGTCGGACAGATCCGCCCGTTTCGATCGTCGTTACGATGAGAGTCCTCTCTCTCGAGGTAATCCTGTTTCCTCTTGATCAGACGATGCACCCTCGCGTCGCCTCAGACGCCGAGGTTCGACACCTTGCAAATTCAACGAATGTTACCGTTAATTCCTTCAACAATGATTCGATTCATCGATGACCCTATGGCGCTTTCATTTTCTGCCGATGCTCCGCGAGAAAAGTGCTGACGCCGAATGCTTCGTCGGAATTCGCCGAAGTTGTTCGTTCCGTATCGGTGTTAGATATCAATGGGCAACGACACGTCGAGTCGTTTTCGAATGATCCTGTTCAGCTATCGTGAAATAGTTTCCAGTGGAACTCCGTTTGTTTTCGAGTCGTTTCTCGCATTCGAAACGAGGTACATTGTCTCGCGATCGTAATGCAGAAGTTTCGAATAGTCAGATTCAAGGAACGGTGAGTACCCAACGACGATTTTCCCGATCGTGTAAAATCGTTCCTGGAAGTGTTTCACGCGGAGTGATTCCCGAACGACGATTTTCCTGATCGTGTAAGATTGGTCCTGGAAGTAGTGTTTCACGTGATAAACATTCTGCATAGGGAGCGTTGTTTGTCGTATCCTAATCGAACGAGGTACATTGTCTCGAGAAAGTAATGCAAACATTTCGAATAGTCAGATTCAAGAAACATGTGAGTAACCAAATCACGATTTTCCTAATCGTGTAAGATCGTCTTTGAAAAGATGTTCCTACGTGGTAAACATTGTCCGTGAAAGATTTCACAAAGTGATTATCAAAAAACGATTTTAGATGTACAATTGCTGTTCCCATTAAATATATAATGTTATTTCATTCCACTTTCTTAAAATTTTTCTACAAAAATTGGAAATGCATAAACATCCGCGGTATTATTATTTCAGATGCTGTTAGAGTATAATTGCTAAAATTAATGTTTTTTTATCTTAGAATCTTTATGCATTTGTGGATTATGAAGATTCATAAACAAGACTGGAATATCAAATTTCATAGAATCTTGTATAATTTTTACTTGCATTTTTATGTACAATGGCTGTTCCCATCAAGTATAGATTTTATTTCATTCCACTTTCCTGAAATTTTTCTACAAAAATTGAAAATGCATAACCATCCGCGGTATAATTATTTCAAATGTGGTTAGAGTATAATTGCTAGAATTAATGTGTTTTTTATATTAATGATTTTTTTATCGTAGGATTTTATGCATTTGTGAGTAACTAAAACTGAAACATGTGAGTAACTAAATCACGATTTTCCTGATCGTGTAAGATCTGCCCTGAAAAAGTGTGTTCCTACGTGGTAAACATTGTCCGTGACAGATTTCACAAAGTGATTATTAAACAACGACTTTCCTGGTTGTTTAAGATTCTTCCTGAAAGTGTTTCACGCGATAAACATTGTCCGTGTGATTTCATAGAACGATTCTGTTAGGGAGCGTCGTTTGTCGTACGTATTCGAATTTAACGAGGTACATACAGACAAGTTTTGAATAAATAAATTCAAGAAACGGTGAGTATTTAAACGACGATTTTCCAGATCGTGTAAGATCGTTCCTGTAAGCTTTTTACGTGATAAATATTGTCCAGGACAGATTCCACGGAGTGATTCTGATTAGGACATTCTTCAAGGTGAAACATTATGTTGGTCACCGTTCGGTTACTCGCGGAAACGGCAAACGAAATGAACTGCATTGCGACGGTGGTAGCGTTGTCGGAGGTGTTGCAATAATAATATACCGATTCTTCTACGCCTAATCTCGGAAAAACTCTGAATTCTACTTTTCTTTGGTTCTTTTCGTTTCATTTTTGTTTGAATGTTTCGTGTAAGCAGCGTATTTCGATTATTCGGAAATCGATTTCCATAAATATGCAAGGTAGAAAAGGCGAACGAGCGACATTAAAATATGCGTCAGGGGTAATCTATAAATGATAAATGTCGTGTACGTTGTAGAATAGAATCGGAAAAACGTCGAGTATAGAATACGGAATGTCCCCGTATCAATGCACAACCTGTTCGTACAACCTGTGTTCGTACAACCTGTTCGGGTCCGATTAAAGAGTCGGCTGTACTACTGACTGCATTGTGTATAATGCTTATGCGAATAGAATTATCACTAGACTGCGGATCTTTGTGCATTTGTGGATTATGAAGATTCTTGAACAAGGCTGGAATATCAAATTTGATAGAATCTTGTATAATTTTTACTTGTTTTTTTAGATGTACAATGGCTGTTGCCATTAAATATAGGATTTTATCTCATTCCACTTACTTAAAATTTTTCTACAAAAATTGGAAATGTATAAACATCCGTTGTATAATTATTTCAGATGTGGTTAGAGTATAATTAATAGAATTAATGATTTTTTTATCTTAGGATTTTTATGAATTTATGAATTATGAAGACAGTTAAAACAGGCTAGAATATAAAGTTTGATAGAATCTTGTTCAATTTTTACTTGTTTTATTTTAGATGTGCAATGGCTGTTACCATTAAATATAGGATTTTATTTCATTCCACTTTTTTAAAATTTTTATAATTGATAGAATTAAGGTATTTTTTATATTAATGATTTTTTATCTTAATATTTTTATGCATTTGTGTATTTTGAAGACACTTAAAGGCTGGAATATAAAGTTTAATAAAATCTTGTATAATTTTTACTTGTTTTTTTTTAGATATACGAAGGCTGTTCCCATTAAATATAGGATTTTATTTCATTCCAATTTCTTAAAATTTTTCTACAAAAATTGGAAATGCATAACCATCCACGGTATAATTATTTCAGATGTGGTTAGAGTATAATTGCTAGAATTAATGTGTTTTTTATATTAATAATTTTTTTATCGTAGGATTTTTATACATTTTTGGATCAATCACAAACTTTTAGTTTTTAAAGTTTAATTATTTTGCAACACTAAGCAAGTGAGTAACGATTCCTTTTGTTATATAGTGTTGTTCATTTTCTGTATCTACGGTTCCACGATATATATATATATTTCATTATTAATTTACAGACGCTATGTTAATTTGATTCTCTTGAAAATGATCTAAATGCAGATCGAAACATTGAGAAATAATTTTGTGCTAATTTGTAATTAGTGTTTTAGTAACAATTGATCGAACCTATGCGCCGATATAATTAATTTATGCTTAAAGCAATTTACGATCGATATTATTTAATATTTATACTTAAAACAGGCTAGAATATAAAGATTGATAGAATCTTGTATAATTTTTACTTGTTTTTTTATATGTACAAAGGCTGTTCCCATTAAATATAAGATTTTATTTCGTTCCACTTTTTAAAAATTTGTCTACAAAAATTCGAAATGCATAAACATCCACCGTATAATTATTCGAGATATGTTTAAAGTATAATTGATAGATTTAATGTGTTTTTTATATTAATGATTTTTTTTATCTGCGGGTCTTTATGCATTTATGAATTATGAAAATTATCAAAAAAGTCTGTAATATAAAGTTTAATAGAATCTTGTATAATTTTTACTTGTTTTTTTTTTAGATGTACAAAGGCTGTTTCCATTAAATATAGGGTTTTATTTCGTTCCACTTTCTTAAAATTTCTCTACAAAAATTGGAAATGCATAACCATCCGCGGTATAATTATTTCAGATGCGGTTAGAGTATAATTGATAGATTTAATGTATTTTTAATATGAATGATTATTTTATTTACGGATCTTCAAAAATGCTGGAATATAATGTTCGATAGAATTTTGTACAATTTTTACTTGTTTTAGATCTACAAAGGCTGTTCCCATTAGAAATAGGATTTGATTTCATTATACTTTCTTGCTACAAAAATTGTAAAATGCTGATAATGACGGTAAACCGTCGTGTGGTCACAGTATAATTATTAGAATCAATGCATTTTTACATAAATGATTATTTTTGTTCATTTTTATTATTTATTATGTATTTTATTATGTATTATTATTTATTATTTTTGTTTATTTGTTTATTTTTACATAAACGATTAATATTTTATTTTTTACGATGGATACCTTTTTTAGTATAAAGTCGAGTAACGAGCCGATCAACGATTCCAGATTCGAGAATAATTCGACCGGCGGAGGGGAGAACTATCAAAGAGGATCAATGGCGGTCGATATTTTGGACACGGACCACTTCGCGGTGAGCGCGATCGTCACCGTTGGCATGCAAATTATTTTCTTCACGATTGCGGCAACCTTCCAGCTGGACAAACTGACGGATTTTGCTGGCGGCACCAATTTCATCATCCTTGCCCTCCTCACGTTCTTTCTCGGCCAAGTGGGCAAGGTACTCTAATTATATGGTTCGTTCGCACGATGTACAGTGCATAGTGCACACTAGAGTAGCATAAATCATGAGCTTACAATTACTACGTATATTATGTATACCAGAGATCGCGGCTTTGAAGATCTACTAAAATACACGTGTACAGCTTGTCAAACCTAGCTGTGCGTTTGAGAAAAACTTACGAATGTGCGGACAAGAACGAACAACAAACAAAAACCCCGTTACGAGATTCCGCATACCTACTGTCTACCAGCTCGCATGGAAATTATCGACACAGATTTTCCCGACACAGTTTTCACCGGCAACATTTCACCGACTCCAGATTTGACCGACAACCAATTTTACTGACAACGCCTTTAGCCGACAACGGATTTGATCGACAACGAATTTGATCGACAACAAATTTGACCGGTATCGAATCTAAAATCGTTGTCGGTCAAATTGGCGTCGGTTAAATTCGTTGACAGCCAAATTCGTGTTAGTAAAAATCGCTGTCGGTCAAATTCTCGCCGGTCAAAATCGTTGTCGGTTAAATGCGTTTTCGGTCAAATTCGTGTCGGTCAAAATCGTTATCGCTCAAATTTGTGTTGGTCAAAATAGCTGTTGGTTAAATGCGCTTTCGGTCAAAATCGTTGTCGGTTAAATGCGCTTTCGGTCAAATTCGTGTCGGTTAAATGCGTTTTCGGTCGAAATCGTTGCCGGTCAAAATTATTGTCGGTGAAATGTTGTTGGTGAAAATTGTGTCGGGGAAATCTGTGTCGGTGATATCCATGGGACCCCTAGCTACCATTGAGCAGCGCACAGTGGCGTATCTGCCCGATTCCAACGGCCACAGCTAATTCAAAATTCGCTACATATTGAAACTGCATTAACTTTGCTAAAATTTATCCAAATTTATTGAAAAAATTACCATTTTATAGCTTGAGATTTCTACTTTTTGCACTGTATGCCGTTTTTACTGAAACGGATGCTTCGAGTGCAAAATTTGTCCATAAAGACGAGCGTATCAGATTATAAAGTTTGTAGTCATTTTTCAATTTATTAGTGTGGATAATAATCAATATATTAACGTTATTCGTCTATTTTATGTCAACTTTCGACAAGTATAATCATTTACAATTAAGATATCTCTTTAGAATTGTAATTACAAAGACTAATCAGTATTTTTACGTTATTCGTCTATTTTATGTACACTATCTAAAAGTATAATCATTTACATTTAAAATACTTATTATAAAGAATGCTGTGTTTTAAATATACAGCCATGGTGAAAAGTATGCATTTTAAAATAGGGAGTTTTACATATCTAAGGAATTGACGATGACCTTCACGTGATTTTCAAACATCTATCCAAGGTCAAATCAATGACACCATACTTCATGTTCCTTTAAAACCATACAACTTTTGTGTAAAATATTTTTCTCCAAATGCTTTATTTCCGAGATATACGTAGGGTACACTTCAATTGACTCACCCTGTATATTATTTAAATGTTACGAATGTACTGTTTTCTTATTTTAATGTATACTGTATGTTTATTATTATTATTTTATATTTATATTTTCGTAAATCAACTATAAAACACGGAAGCAGTCGGAAGCAGTTCCAATTTTTCTGGCATCTTAATCAGATAACTCCAAAGAATACCTTGGCACAGAAATGAACACCGCATCGCACCCGGAAATATAACAAAATCTTTACCAAAGTTTTAGAATCATCAAGAAAGTGACTCATCGTTGGTTATCTTTAAATATTAATAATTACACAAATGTATATAGTACAAAAGTGAATTTCTCTTAAAAGTATACCCTATACTTAGCTAAAAAAACTTCTATGAAACAAAAATCTGTTAGTGTATGTGAATAAGGTAAAACTTACTGTATGCTTTCATTAAAATTTAAATAAAATGATATATAAAATGATATATATATATATATATATATATATATATATATATATAAATCAAATTTTATTTAAATACTAATGAAAACATACATTTAGCTTTTAGACATAAACAATATAAATACGCTATGCACTGTAAATTTTTAGCGAACGTAAAATCGATATGTGAAATTTTCTATTAATTCGGTATTTAACACATCAATATTTTTCTCACACTTACAGCCAAAATGGCGCTCCTAAAGTTTGGCGCCGTGGGCCCGGGTTGTTCTCCTCTTAGACCTGGCCTTGCTACCTTGTAGAATCGACAGAACGATAGAAATCATGCGGCGGTGCTATCGCTATTGCGTTTATTTTCGTAACACTATCCTAAACTATTCTCATACTCGCGATTCTTGTATCTTCGAAAAGGGCGGAGAATTAGTCGACTGCTTGTCGTTGCTCGATATGAAAAATTCTGTAAAATGTTTTTATGTGTGTGTGAGAGTGTGTGTACAAGTAGTGGCAGAGAGCGAGGATGTCATGGCTATAAGCCCTTTTCTCTCAATAAGTTTTGCATCTATTTAATTATAATACATTTAATTATAATTTAATAAAATTTATAAATTTATAAATTAGTTTATTAATTTATATATTAATAAATATAATATAATAAAATAATATTATATAATAAATAAATTTATTTATAAATTTAATAATTAATTATAATAAATATAATATATTAAGATAACAGAAATAACAAAACATTACAACAAGTTTCTCTTTTTGCATAGACTTACGACAGTCGGCAACTCATGGTCACCATATTCGTCTGCTTGTGGGGTCTTCGTCTGTCCTGTTATCTGCTTTATCGAATCATCAAGATCGGCCGCGACAAAAGATTCGAAGATCGACGCAGCAACGTGATTCGTTTCGCGGTGTTTTGGACGTTCCAGGTGATTCAGGAACAGAGTACAGTAATACCTTGATTGTTGTCTACGAGACTGTATTCTGGGGGTTCCATGGAAATCACCGACAACATTTCACCGATTCCAGAATACTATAGGGCCCCGAAATCGTAGCATTCATTTTTCTAAAAAACAAATTAATTTATTTACGAAAAATGAAACTTATGAGAGTCTTCTTGCAACTTTATTTCTAACTTGACTTTGAGGGTCCCAAAATATTTACGGCTTGGGGCCTCCACTGAGGCCCAGGTTACCATAGAGCCCCGAATTTGTCCGACAACGATTTTAGATTAGTTGCCGGTTAAAGGCGTTTTCGGCCAAAGTAGCCGTCGGTCAGATCTGGTGTCGGGGAAATTTGTGTCGGTGATTACCATGGGACCCGTATTCTGGACAGGAAACCGTCGCAACCTAAGACTTGGTTTTTTTTATTTATGGCTGCGTCTACCGCTTTGACCGCGCCGAGCGAGACTACAATAGAGACAGTGCCGGATCAAGCCAGCGCGGGGCTCGTAGCAAATGTTACTAGGGGGCCCTAGGTTTTGCATGAAAATATAATAAAACACGACGAATGAGTTTCTTTTTTAGCAAAAATATCTGGGAACGGTATCGACCAAATTTTATATCATTTTTCTGCAGCAAGCGCGGGGCCCGTAGCGTTTGCTTCCCCTGCTACGGGACTTAATCCGGCACTGAATAGAGAGTCGAACATAGTGTCGCCGTCGCAAATCGTTATCTTTCCTTACGACCGAAGCTTTCACAGTCGATTAAACCACTAAATACAGTTAAAATTATATCGTGTTTAGTCTTGTTATAATCAGAAAAATGCCAGAAATACGTTTTGAATGTCCCATAAAAAAATAATGAAATTTAAAATGTTTAAACATTCGACTCACATCCGACAGCAATAGTCGGATGGCGGGGCACAGCGTTGACAGGCAATGGAGTAAGTAGGCCTAGACAACGATCGGGTTGACCTCGACCCCGGATAGTACAGTATTCTATCTATAAATCTCCCAAAAATCTGACCTGTAAATATCTCAGATCAATCTCTACTACAGCGGGGTGTACTCCCTTGAGGGGTCGTGAAGCTCGAGAGGCCTCGGTCGCCGAGAAATATGACACCATCTGGCTAGGATATATTGGTGAGCCCGCCTAATCAGAATTGTCAGCTTCTCTATTTTCCATTATTTTTTGATGGGACTTTGATGACCATATTTGTGGCATTTTTCTAATTAAAATCATACCAAATATTATATAATTCCGATGATATTTACTTATGTAATAGACAATTAAAGTTTTGAGCGTAAAGAAGCCTCACGCCCGAAACTTTAATTGTATATTACACAACTAAATATCAACGGATTATTTAGCATGATTATTATCAGAAAAATGCCACAAATATGATCGTCGAAATCCCATAAAAAAGATAATTAAAAATAAAGAAGTTGGAAATTTGGATTAGCTATGTTTAGTCCCCCATTTCTGGGGAATCGAGGTATCTCGAACTCGGCTGTCCTTCTCTACGTTCGGCAAAAGTCAAAGAATATATCTTTACTGTATTTTGCAAGATTATACATATACAGTGTGTCTCAGAAGGAGTGTCGGAAGGAAAATTATTTAAAAATTATATAAATTAATGAATTTTAATTTACATTTTATTTTTTATACATTTACAGTGTGTCTCAGAAGGAGTGTCGGAAGGAAAATTATTTAAGAAATTATATAAATTTATTAATTTTAATTTATATTTTATTTTTTAATTATAATTTTGATTTTTAATTTTTAATTAATTATTTAAATTATCGGACACTCTTTATGGGACATCCTGTATATCCAACGTATACACGTAAATGAAAATGAAATGCTCGTTTTTAGGCAGTGTGGGTATACATCGTGAGCCTACCGGTGATCATCATCAACTCGCCGCGGCACAAAATACCCCCGGCCCCGAAAACAATGACATCTTTGGATAGCGCGGGCACGGGTTTGTTCGTGACCGGTCTGTTGGTGGAAACTTATGCGGATTTGCAGAAGTTCTCCTTCAAGCAGGATCCGATCAACAATGGCAAATGGTGCAACGATGGTACTCAAACACGGTTCACAGTATAGAAAAAAAGTTTATGTAAGGTTCATAGTATACACAGTGTTTATAAATTTTCTGCTGTTTGCCGTAGGTCTATGGCGGATGTCTAGGCATCCGAATTATTTTGGCGAGATAGTGGTTTGGTGGGGTATCTTCGTGATATCGTTGAACGTAATCGAAGGAGCGGAATGGGTAGCCATAGCTTCACCGATCTTCACCACGTTCATTATTCTATTCCTGTCCGGAATGCCACTGTTGGAAAGGGCTTCGGACGAAAGATACCGCGAGTAAGTGGCTCTGTTTTTTACCACGTTTTTATTAGCTCGCTTTCTCGTTTGTCTGTTTGTTCGGTACAAATCTTGCAATTGATTTTAAATTAATTACCCGATCAGCTGCAAACTTGAAACTTTCAACATAGCTTACAACTGAATGACAATGCAATATTAAAATTTTTTTTAAAGACTGCGTTTAGGATTTAAACAATATTTTTAAATGTTCTCCTTCGAATTTTTAAATATTTTTTTCTACAATTCCAATCAATTGCAATTTTTGACAAAATTTTTAAACTCAGATTTACAAAACGTAATTTTTAAATGTTCAATATAGGCCCACATAAAAAAGTTGTACAATGCAACTTTTAGTATTTCCTCTACAATTCTGATCAATTGCAACTTTTGATAAATTTTTTATTCGTATCCTGTAGCAAAAAGATATTGCTCTAGCTTCCTAAAAAAGTTCAAATTCTATAGTACAATATTAAAAAAGTTATCGTCTTGTTAAGAGTGCCCGAATATTAGTGGGAGTCACTATATATTTTCGGTAATTATGACAAGAATGAATGTTGTGTGTGTCTGATGCAATAATGGGCAAAGAATGCCTGGTATTGCATTATTGTTGTTGGAGCAAAGAGCAGAAAGGAAAAGCGATTGATGAATTGTTATTTGATTCTCTATTGTTTTCGGCCACCCACATGAATGTTTCCCATTCTTATTTCACACGTAGAGGAGATCGTTAAGAGACAAGGTGCACCTCGTGACATACCTATTTTATTTATTTATTTATTTAATGTTGCTTTAACATCAAAGGTTATTAGCAACACGGTACATTTTCTTACAATAATTTGTACATCTTAGTATGTTTGATATAGTGGGCAAGACCGACAATGTGTTCCTCAGAACCTAACAGAATGGGTAAAGATCCAGACAGTTTAGCATTTTCCCTTTCATTTTCATATTTTTTGCATTTCAGTATAAGGTGATTTATATTAACTGATACTTTACCATATATCGCAGATCATGTTTTTTTTTACTTAACCAAAATGAATGGGTTACTTTTGAGTGCCCAATTCTGATACTAGAAATTGACGTTTGACGATCTATTGGACTTGGAAACTTTTGCCACGACATATCTATTCTAGGGTATTTATCAGTGTTACCAACGTCTGCATAGAGAAAGTATTTTTTGTGGTAACACTGATAAACATACATATATATCAGTCTAACGCTTCAATTTTGCTATGATTCTACGTTTTTCCCTTTTTTTTATTAATGTCTTTATTAAAAGACATTAATCAAGCCCTATATATTTTTGTTGTTGCGATTCCACGTTGACAGTTCTGACTAGGCGCCATCTAGTCTAACAAGCTCAACTAAAATTGGTTCTAGACTTGCTTTAGACACTGGCATCATAAATGGAATATGTGGAAATTGAATGCAATCACGGGAAGTCGCTTTTTTCCCTTATACGAGCATATTTTGAGCTGCACAAAGGTTCATTTGATAGAGGAAGGTTAACTGTACCGCGCTCTGCCCATCATATCAGTCAAAAATGTCTATTTGTAACAGAAAAATAAGCCCAAAGTACAGCAAACATCGAGAAAAACACCAGCAGATTCCGATGTATTTTTCTATTACAAATAGACATTTTTGACTGATATGATGGGGCAGAGCGCGGTGCAGTTAACCTTCCTCTATCAAATGAACCCTTGTGCAGCTCAAAATATGGTCGTATAAGGTAACAAAAACGACAGCCCGTGATTGCATTCAATTTCCTCATATTCCATTCATGATGCCAGAGTCTAAAGCAAGTCTAGAACCAATTTTAGTTGAGCTTGTTAGACTAGATGGCGCCTAGTCAGGACTGTCAACGTGGAATCGCAACAACAAAAATATATGGGGCTTGAATCCACTGGAATCTAAAAGGTTAGGTTAGGTTAGATTAAAAAAACAACAGCCCGCAAACCCATGTTTCGATACAAAATCTAGTAAGATTCTAGTTACCTTCTAGTTATCTCATGTGGTGTCCCTTGCCTCTTAGTAGATTTAGTTGTGGACGCTAACAACTGAAAGCCTCCCTTTTTAATTAAGAATAAACTTACTACCGACCCAAGTTGTCTATGTGGTCGTCTAATACAGAATTCTAATCATACGCCATGGCAATGTCCAATCTATGATAATAATAGGGATGTTTTACTACACAAACTTTGTAACAAAGGTTAGGTTAGGTTAGGTTAAAAAAACGACAGCCTGCAAACCCATGTTTCGATACAAAATCTAGTAAGATTCTAGTTACTTTCTAGTTATCTCACGTGGTGTACCTTGCCTTTTAACCCTTTCGTTACCCCGGACGAGATATCACGCGCCCCGATACTTCCCGATAAATGCCTTTTGCGAGATATCTCGCGCCCCGATACTTCCCTATAAACGCTCTTGACGAGATATCTCGCGCCCCGATACTTCCCGATAAACGCTTTCGACGAAATATCTCGCGCCCCGATACTTCCCGATAAACGCTCTTGACGAGATATCTCACCACCTAGCACCAGATGTTTGACATTATAGACGAAATCTATAGTGTCTAGGTGGGGCGGCGAGATATCTCGTCAAGAGCGTTTATTGAGAAGTATCGGGGCGCGAGATAACTCGTCGAAAGCGTTTATCGGGAAGTATCGGGGCGCGAGATATCTCGTCAAGAGCGTTTATGGGGAAGTATCGGGGCGCGAGATATCTCGTCGAAAGCGTTTATCGGGAAGTATCGGGGCGCGAGATATCTCGCAAAAGACGTTTATCGAGAAGTATCGGGGCGCGAGATATCTCGTCCAGGGTAACGAAAGGGTTAATAGCACAGATTGGTTGCGTTCAGTTTGGTTCCAATTTGAATTTGAATTTAATTAGTAAGACGCGCTGTTTCTATGATTTGAGAACCGTCCCCTTGATATTGGTATGGGTTACAGCGGGGTTACAGTAACCTTCCTTGGTTATCCGGGTTTGGGTTAGGCGTCGGGTTAGAATTCCTGGCCGAATTAATTAATTAATTAATTAATTATTAATTCCTGGTCTAACAAATCGATCATTTTCCAGCAACGCCGAATATCGTTACTACAAGCAGTCGACGTCACCGCTGATACCGATACCGCCGTCGTTCTACGTCGAGGTTCCGTATTTCCTGAAGTTCCTGTTCTGCTGCGAATACCCGTTGTACGATTCATTGGACGTGAAGCCTCGCGCCGCCGTGACCGAGTCCACGTCGATAAGCCTTGCAGCGTCCACGTAGCTATAGCCACACGCCGGACATCGAAATTCCGAATCCGGCGTGCATTCCAGTACCACGGCTACAGCCAGCACAGCCTTCTGACCGTGTCTCTGTCTCCATTCCTCCTCCTACTCCCGTTCCAATTCCTGTTCCACTCTTTCTCGCTTTATACTAAGTCGAATATCTCAAATGTCGAATCGATCTGTCAAATTCAATCTCTCGTTCTTACCGTTACCGTTAACGTTCGCTTAAATCCCTCGGTGTTAAGACTTGAATGTTCGCCGTTTCACGCAGCACTAGAAGCGGCTGTTCGCCGCACGAAAAGCCCTACGTTGACTCGAATCAGTGGCAGATCTAATGGTAAGCTAACTAAGCGACCGCGTGATGCCCCGGGATACCATAGGGCCCCGAATTTCAAAAAAATTTATTTAACGCGTAACGGTATGAAATTTTTCATTATTTTTCTTTCGTGTGTGTGTGGTAATAAGTTTAGGAGAGTTTTATTGCAACTTCTATTTCTAACGTGAGTTTCAGAGCTCCGAAATTTTTACGGCTTGGGGCCTCCACACTTGCCTTGAGCCGCCACTGGGCCCCAGGATACTATAGGGCCCCGAATTCGTAGCATTCATTTTTCTACAAAAAATTCAATTATTTACAAATAATTAAGCTTAGGAGAGTTTTATTGCAACTTTTATTTATAACTTGAGTTTGCGTTTCCCAAAATTTTTATCGCTTGGGGCCCCCACTTGACTTGAGCCGCCAATGGGCTCCGAATTCGTAGCATTCCTTTTTTTTTACAAAAACATATTCAATTATTTACAAATAATTAAGCTTATGAGAGTTCTCTTGCAACTTCTATTTCTAATATAAGTTTTAGGGCCTCGAAATTTTTTTCGTTTGAGGCCTCACTCGACTTACCCGCCACTGACTTGAATCTCTGAAGGGTTCGCCGAATCCCGTGAATTTCGAGTCTCGGAAAATACTGAAGAACACGTCGAGTTCATTTGTTTGCGTAAGATAAACGATAACATTGGTTCCGTAGAAGAGTCTCGGGGAGCAGCACCGACATGATCGATTTCCTGAATTGAACGTTCGAGAATCCTATTCAATATACGACACACGACATACGACATAAAGTATATATATATATATATATAACATACAACATACAACATACACTATACATAACGTACAACGTACAATATATACAAGAGTAGGAAATGGAAAAAAATAATTGTCTACGGAAAGTTGAGTCGTAATTAACACTACCTCGGGTATATATATATGATGCTCTCGAACTGGAGGCGAGTTCATCGTAACGTCTAGACGAATAGTATAATACAAATTGCCGAAGCAAATATGCGATATTTTTAGAGACTAACTGGAAACTCTATAGTTTGCGCTACAGATTTAAGGAGACAAATTCGATATATTTTTTTGTTCGATTGTTAAATGATATTTTTATGGGTAGGATATATAAAAAAAGGTTCGGTTCGAATGAAAGTAAAAGCGATTAGAGAGCACTCGGCGATTCGTTAGTTCGGTAATTGGAACTATTTTGTGACCGGTAGGGACCATGTAAACGTAGAGACACACAAGTCCTAGGTATTATAGTTGCTCTACGATAGTTTTTGGCATACTTACCGTCTACTTGCGGATCCGGCTTTTGATCTGATTTTAGGTAACTTCTGTGAACGATACTTTGCCTGCGTTGCTTCGATAAAACTCGAAATCTATAACATTTACTCGAACGAAATTGAATCGTTACGTCGATATGAGACGGAGAGAATTTAGAGGAAACTATTCCATGTAATTACGTAAAATATGAATAAGACCGGAGGCTGCACTTGATTTCGATATTTTATCAAAATACACGACCGATGGCCTGTGGAAACTGAAAACGATCCGATATACTCGAATCGTTTCTTGGTTTCTACGTATACCACGTGTACGCGTACGTGTGCGTGTATTATGTATGTGTATGTGCACGTGCACATACAGGGTGCGGCACCTAAAACAGGTCGCTTGCTTTTGAAAATAGAAAAAAAGGATCAGATCAAATTTGCTTGATATCGAGGGGCTCGTAATCTGATGTCATTAATTTTTTAATAGGTGGAGACGTCAAGGAGATATTAAGGTCAACTCTGTTTTTTTAAATGGAACGGTATGGTTTTTTATTTACATTCTGATAGTTTATTTCAAGAAGAATACAATGACCTATTATGAAGGTCATTCAAAGTTACGCAAGGTCAACTGCAATAGAAAATAAAATGTCTCAAAGCACTCTTCTCTGGTTGTTGGCATACTGCTCTTCTAAGTATTGGTAAGGGTCGCAGAACATAAATAAACATACCATCACATTGTATACTTACCTGTATCCAGAAATGTTATCAGTAGATTAGCTACCGACTAGAGCACGGCTTCGAAATATTCAATCTGAGTGTTCAATTTTCAAAAATGCGGTACATAATAGCAGAGAAAGTGGAAATGGTTATCATTTATGGTGAATGTCATAAAATTATGAGAAAACCAAAAACCACAGTTGATATGCAAGAACGTATAAAAAGAGCGTGCTCTGTAATAGATACAACTGAAATTTGTCAGGCAGTATCATCAGTATTGCAACGTTTTAGATTATGTCTCAGTGTTCAAGGTCGACATTTTGAACACTTGAAGTAGCAGTGAATGCGTACATAACATGTTACATGTAGATCGTCGTAGTATTCGAAGAGTGTTTTGAGACATTTTATTTTCTATTGCAGTTGACCTTGCGTGACCTTGAACGACCTTCATAATAGGTCATTGTATTCGTCTTGAAATACACTATCAGAATGTAAATAAAAAACCATACCGTTCCATTTAAAAAAACAGAGTTGACCTTCATATCTCCTTGACGTCTCCATCTATAAAAAAATTGATGACATCAGATTACGAGCCCCTCGATGTCAAGTATGTTTGGTCTAATCCTTTTTTTTCTATTTTCAAAAGCAAGCGATTTATTCAAGTGACCTGTTTTAGGTGCCGCACCCTGTATATACAGGGTTTCTCGGCCGAAACAGGCCACCTAAATAACTTCTTTATTTTTAATGACCCGAAAAATATTCATGGCATAATTTAAACGGTATAGATGGAGGAATATCATAGAACAACAATCTTTTTTGTCCGGTCGTTTTTTCATAGTTTCTTTTTTAAGGTCATTAGGTTATTGAAGTGAAACTTCTTTTGGCAAGGTGTAAGTTTAATTCGCCATGGTCTATCGAGTCATGGTATAGAAAGTAGGTGTTTTCATTTTAAAAAATCAAGGTGAGTGACTTTGAAATGTCCTTCATACCTCCACCCATGCAGAAGATGTTTGTGTTACGACATGTTCCCCTATGTATCGTGCAAATTTTGTTTGTAACATTTTTCCGTATTGTTATAAATAACCGAAATATTCGAAGTGGGCATAGTTGTTGCCCTACCGTGTACGCTTAGATACTCCTAACTTCTCTTTTAATATGATAAAGTTCTACAGTTGAAAATGGTAAAATTGTAAATGCAAGATGCAAAACAGGCAAATGCTGAAATTGAAAACTTGTCAAATTTTTAAGATGAAAAGTAGAAAATTGTGAAACTGTGAAATTTTCGGAAAATTTAAGTTTAAATTGAGGGAAACTGCAAGTTTAAATTGAAGGAAATGTCAAGTTTAAGTTGAGGGAAATTTCAAGTTTAATTTGAAAGAAAGTTCAAGTTTAAATTGAGAGAACTGCAAGTCTAAATTGAGGGAAAATTTCAAGTTTAAATTGAAGGAATTTTCAATTTTAAATCGAGGAAAATGTCAAGCTTAAAATGGGAATTCAAGTTTTGAATTGTGAGGAATGTGGGAAATGCTAAAATTGTACAATTGTAAATTTGCAAAGTAAAACATTGTGAAACGATGAAATTGTAAAACTCCAAAGCAGCAAATCTTGTAATATTTTAAAGTTGCAAACTTGAAAAAGGTAAAACTTAAAAATTCAAAATTATGCAATTTTAAAGTTGTAAAGTAGAAAATTGCGAAATTGTAAAGAAAGTGTCGTAGATCATGACATTTCCCATATGCTTCCCTTCTTTGTATCGCAAATTTTGATTGGTCATTACTAGACTGCAAGAATTTTCACTTCTTTGTTTTTAGCAAAAATATCTGTCAACGGTAGCCACACATATTTGCTTATAGATAGGGAAAAGTTGTTAAAAATTTTTAATTTTACATATAACTTAATCAAAAATCATCGAAATCGGAGACGAAGCAGTTTCTACGGTTTAGTTAATTTTCCAGGGACTCCCTGGCTCCCCCTGGGTGCGCCACTGCTGTTTGCGTTATATATAGGTTATAAGAGGCAAGGGGCACCACGTGACATACCTATTCTATGGTATTTATCCGTATTACTGATAAACATACATATATATCAGTCTAACGCTTCAATTTTGCTATGATTCCACGTTTTTCCCTTTTTTTTTTATTAATGTCTTTATTAGAAGACATTAATCAAGCCCCATATATTTTTGTTGTTGCGATTCCACGTTGACAGTTCTGACTAGGCGCCATCTGGTCTAACTAGCTGAACTAAAATTGGCTCTAGACTTGTTTTAGACTCTGGCATCATGAATGAAATATGGGCAAATTGAATGCAATCATGGGCTGTCTCTTTTTTACCTTATACGAGCATATTTTTAGCTGCACAAGAGTTCATTTGATAGAGGAAGGTTAACTGCACCACGCTGTGCCGCATCATATCAGTCAAAAATGTCTATTTGTGACAGAACAATAAGCCCAAAGTAGAGCAACCATCGAGAAAAACACCAGCAGATTCCGATGTATTTTTCTGTCACAAATAGACATTTTTTCCTCCATCAAATGAACCCTTATGCAGCTCAAAATATGCTCATATAAGGTAAAAAAAGCGACAGCCCGAAATCCCCCTTGTTTCGATACAAAATCTAGTAAGATTCTAGTTACTTTCTAGGTATGTCACGTGCTGCCCCTTGCCTCATAAGTGCAGACGTTATAACAGCTCAAAATGATGTCCATCGGTAGCAATACATTTTCTGACACGATGAATCATGGATCACGATACTCTTTCTATTGTGTCTGATGAGATGGCAGATAAGCTCTAATTATGCGATTTATCATGTCCTCTGTAGTGGTAGATTTGCTGTTGGTAAACTTCTTCTGTTGGTCTGTTTCTTTGCTGGATGCAAAGAGCTCGTTAGTAATACGTAAACTCGTACCATGGCTTATTATTATTCGAAGCTAAGAAGGATTGAAATGATCTACATTTATGGCGAAGCTAAACGGTGCATAAGAGCTGCTATACGGCTCTACACAGAACGATTCCATGATTATAAGTACTCATCGTGTTCGTCGTTTTCTAACATAATCAAAAAGAACACTTCTAACTTATAATGTTAATAGCACTAATAATACCACTTCTAACCTAACCTTACCTAACAGAACAAGTAAGTTCAAATGGGGTCCCATGGAAATTACCGACACAGTTTAAACCGACTCCAGATTTGACCGACAACCAATTTAACTGACAGCGGATTTCATCGCCAACGTATTTGATCGACAATAAAATTGACCGGCAACGAATCTAAAATCGTTGGCGGTCAAGTGCATTGTCGGTTAAATTCGTGCCGGTCAAAACCTTTCGCGGTCAAATTAATTGTTGGTCAAATTCGTGGCGGTCAAAATCTTTAGCGGTTAAATTCGTTGTCGGTTATATTCGTAGTCTGTTAAATACGTTGTCGGTCAAATTCGTGGCGGTCAAAACCTTGGGCGGTCAAATTCGTACCGGTCAAATTCATTGTCGGTCAAATTCATGGTGGTCAAAATCGTTGTCGGTCAAATTTGTCGCGGTCAAAATAGTTGTCGGTGAAAACTGTGTCGGTGCTTTCCATGGGACCCGTTCAAATATAATTATAATATTATCCTACTATTTTATCAAAATTTTTGGACTCAAGGTGACCTGGATGTAATGATTTAAACATATTCAAATGAATTTTTTGTTTGTCGCTACAAGATGGAATAACAAAAAAAAAAACCAAATTGCTCTATAAAAAATATAACCTGATGACCTTGAAAAAAAACTATGAAAAAATAATCGGACAAAAAATATTGTTCTTCTATGATATTCCTCCTTCGATACCATTTAAATTATGCCGTGATAAATATTTTTCATGTGACTGAAAATAAAGGAGAGATTTAGGTGGCCTGCTTTGGCTGAGACACCCTGTATAAAACCGGCGAAATATGTATAGACACTTTTGCCCGTTTCTATCGAGTCCGCTCTCGCGTACCAAAGTACCAAACCAAATAAGCATTAAATTATAGCAATATCAAACATATCCCAGTTCAAAGTAGATTGTCTTGATGCATAAATCTTCCAATACTAATCGATAAGCGAAGAGTATTATCCAGCTGTATTCTTTCAAGTTAAACGCAACAAGAGTCGATAATTTTTTATGAGAAGGATATCCTCGATGTATTCGGCAGCTGTAGAGTTCACCGTTTTCGAAAGAGTACAGCCATAGGAAGAGAAATAAATACGCCAAAATAGAGAAGTAAAATGTTATGTATCGTAAGCGATTCCCGCGAGTCGTTTCGAACGTTCGTTGTTATGTAAATCTTCAGATTTTAGATAATAAATGATAATGATCAAAGTTGGTTCTTTTATCACCATAATATCTCTACGGATACCTACCTCCGAAGTTGAACGAGCTGCAACGCAGGGCTAGCTCTAGGGAGTCCCATGGAAATTACCGACATAGATCTCTCCGACAATACTTCACCGACAGCAGATTTGATCGACAATGAATCTAAAATCATTGCCGGTCAAATTCGTGACGGTCCAAATCGTTGTCGATCAAATTCCTGTCGGTCAAAATCGCTGTCGGTTAAATGCGTGGTCCGTCAAATTCGTGTGTATTAAATGAGTTGTCGGTCAAAATCTCCGTCGGTTAAATGCATGGTCGGTCAAATGTGTTGTCGGTCAATACCGTGGCGGTCACATTCGTTGTCGGATAAATGCGTTGCCGGTCAAAATCTTTGTCGGTCAAATTCATTGTCGGTTAAATGCGTTGTAGGTCAAATTCGTGGTGGTCAAAATCTGTGGCGGTTAAATTCGTTGTCGGTCAGACTCGTTGTCTGTTAAATTTGTAGTCTGTTAAATGCGTTTTCGGTCACAATCTTTAGAGGTTAAATTCGTGTCGGTCACGATCGTTGTCAGGTCAAATTCGTAGGGGTCAAAACCTTTGGCGGCTAAATTCGTAATAGTCGAATTCGAGTCGGTCAAAATCGTTGTCGGTTAAATGCGTTTTCGGTTAAATTCGCGTCGGTCAAATTCGCATTCGCCCAAAATCGTTGTCGGTCAAAGTCGCTGTCGGTTAAATGCGTGGCGGTCAAATTCGCGACGGTTAAATGCGCATTTGGCCAAAAGCATTGTCGGTCAAATTCGTGTCGGAAAATGCGTTGTCGATCCAATTCGTGTATGTCAAAATCGCTGTAGGTTAAATACGTAGTCGGTCGAAGTCGCTGTCAGTTAAATTTGAGTCGGTCAAAATCGTTGACTGTTAAATTCGCTTCGATCAAATGCGCATT
>CM052338.1:1359256-1379617 GCA_028455595.1 Lasioglossum vierecki
CATGTGTCAGATTTTTCTCAGAATTTCTAAACATCATTAACTAGGGACAATAGGCCAAAACTGATTTTTCGATTTTACCCCAGAACTACCCTGTCGATCGAGATACAGGGTTGGAACTTTGCACAGTATGTGTTTTCTTGGTATCCTATCGAATGACACATCGTGGATATTATTCTATACCATTTTGGAGGATTATCTTTCAACCTAAAAGCAATGTTTTCCACACAATTTCAATAAAAACCCGGGGTGGGGCCGATTCACCATGCTTAGTCTGCTAGACCGTTTCCTATTTTTACGTTTACGAGGCGTAATTTGCATTATTCGGCAGCATGTGTAGCTGTTGATGCATTTATCACATAAATGGCCACATAAAATTTAAAGCAGTGGACGTGTTAAAAATATTGAATGACTTTTCAGCCTAATAGGACAATTACAAGAAGACTATAATTATGATTTGGCTGCTGTGTTCCATTTATGAAAAGATTTATACATGCACAGAGCTGCATGCTTCCGAATAAAGCAAATTCGTTGGCACATTATCTTATAAATATCGTAAAGATCACTGATTATATTTATAAACACATTTTATTTGTTCGTATGTATATCGTTAATAAATGGTGATATAATAATAATGACAATGAAATGTATAGCGCCGAGCATAAAACGAGCAGTCATATTATTATTATTATTAATATTATCAATATTATCAATAATATTCTTCTTATAATAATCTTACTGTACTGGATGTGCCTACCTACTGTGCTTGCAACGTTTATGGTCTTGTCCAACTGTTTTTTTTTCCTTTTTGTTATTCTTTCTCACGCCACTAATTTAATATTACTTACTCGTTACATCGTAATAATTTCATAATAATAATGTAACGACGGGATGTTAAAACGTATGCGTTGTCCTAAGTATAAACAGCTTCACACACTAATTCTTACTTTTTTCCATAATTTTCTTCATTTTCTTTGTGTGTTCACCGTTTTCTTTTACGTAATAATCGTAATATCGTCGTTAATAATAGTAAGCTACTTAAATGTAATATATAATCCTCGTGTCTTCGTGGAATATTTGGCGGCCGTCACGGTTTCGTCACGGCCTTTCGTACAAAAAACTTCAATTCCCGTTCGATAACATTATACATCAAAATGTCTGTGTTTTTATTATTTCTCATTTTTCCGTTTCGTCATTTTTTTCTCATTTTTCCGCTTTTTCCCATTCTTTTTCTTTTGTTCGATGCGTGAAAGACACTTTGTATGATTACGCAATGTAAAATTTCTCACACGTCCGAGGAAAAAGTCGTCTAATAATATTAAACTAACCACGGGGCAGCACAGCGTTCGTCGTTTATTATTCCTTTTCCTTTTTTACTTGCATATTCTAAGATTAGTTTTTCATTTTGTTGTTCGGTATTCGTTCGAACGTTCTTACTCGAAACCAGAAAGGGAACCCAGACGTAAGAGATCGAAGTTTGCCTGCGCTTCATTTCCAGTTTCTTTTCTCTGTGTGTTGTTGTCGTTTCAGGGGAAAGAAAAAGAAGGAACAAACCCGGCAAGAAGCCCCGCGGTCACCGACGGAAAGGGGGCGGAGGGGCCTGGCCCTAGAAGGGCCCGTGGGGAGTTCGCCAAGATTCCGCGGAGGGCGCCACCGTCGCCCGCATACGTGTAATAGAAAATATCTATAATAATATACAAATAATCGTAATATATAATAATTGCCGTCGATTCGTAATCGCAAATGAGTCTTCGCTCGTCGGGACGTTGTCAAGAAAATCGTAAAAAACCCGAAGAAGGGCGGGAATGAATTAATCGGGTAGCCGAGTACAACTACAAACACGTATACATACACACACACACACACACATATGTGTGTGTGTGTGTGGTAAAATACGGGGTAGCCCGTACGAGAAAGACGAAAACGGTAGAACAAAGGTGTAAAATTAAAAAAAAATATATATATATATATGTATATACGGAGAAGCCGGTGAGAGTCCTTTCGCTTCGCGCGTTACGTTTCCCGAATCCGATGCATCGATCGACTCGAGAACCCCCGAACGAAAGAACATTATCGAGCACCAACGAATCAGAAAGGAATGCGTCGAGTCTGCGTGCACGCGAGCTGTCGGGAGACTCGTGTCGAGTCGTAGATGGCGTTGTTTTCCATCGATACGAAGTACCGGAACACGACCAACGGAAAAAAGCACGACTAAACGAAGATCATCATAATGTGATATACGGGTACGTCGTTTGGAACGCTAGGTACGTAAACTCGTGGTTGGTTGCACAGTGAGAGCCAATGGTAGAAGCGACCGCAAGACACGCTCTTCGCCCTGAGACGTCACAGGGAATCCAGTGGGGGGCTTTTACACGACACAATCTCCATTACAAACGATCTCGTTCTCTCTAATTTCTCTTCGCTATTCTTATCTTCTCTTTAACTACTACTCGCTCGCATATCTCGCAGCATACAGACATCCGCGTTTGGCCACTGTTCGTAAACATCTCACACCTGCTCCAGGCTATTGCATTCGATATATTGCAAACCTACGATATTCTAATGACTTGTAAGATAGCCCCGTTTTTCCATTTTTCTTCAGCGAGAATCGTTGTCGCGGCGGGGGAGGTGCGGGAGAGGATGTGGAGGTTAGAGTCTCAGGGAGTGAAGAGGAGGAGAAAAGGGTTGCTGGGAATACACAGTTTGTTATTCGGGTGTGTGTGCTTGGGTGTTGATGAGAAATGGCGTAACGCGTTGAACGCATATAAACGAAGTATTTAACATTACGAGTCTACTAATATCTATACGTATAAGTAGAGAGCTTTCGACTTGAAACTGCCCTCCCCTTTTCTTCGTGTACTCGGACCTATCCGCTTCGCGCCTTCTCTCGTCTCTTCCCCTTGATCTTTCGCATGCTGTCGTCCTCTTCCACATTCTCTTCTTCCTTCCCTCCCCCACGCTTCTCGTACACGCACACACGCACACGAACATGCGCGCACACACATTCTCTTTATTCATACACGCTCTCGCCCTGCTCTCCTCCCCTTCTCTCTGTAGAGACGCGAACACACACGCAGCTAAAACATGCAAAATCGCTTATTGTTGGGCATTCGTGCGCAGAGGCATACGGTCGGCAGACAAGCAGACGTACAGATACACAGGATATACAGACACACAGACGCACGCAAAACATTCTCGCTCAGCCTCTCTCCGTGTTACTCCGTTGTCCCCCTCTGTCACATATTCGAATCGCACCCTCTCTATTTTTTTTTCCACGGTAAAATCTCTCGCTGTTCTCGAACACGACGTATTCCTGCTTGGCGTCGGCGGCTCCGAAAACAGCTTATTTCCCCTCCTTCTCCTTTTCTTTGTTCTCATCGAGTTCCTTGTCCTTCTCCTTCTCCATCTCCTTCTCCTCTTTGTCGGCTTTCTCCTTGTCGCACTCCTTCTCCTCCTTGGACTCCTTCGACTCTTTCGGCTCCTCCTTGCCCTCCTTCTCCTCCTGCTTCTCCGGCTTCGGGAGGTGCGTGTTCATGTCCAGGGTGGAGCAGATCTCGTCCCAATCCGGGAAGCATCGTTCCTTCATGCGCGAACAGTGTCCAACCAGATTCGGGCAGTTCTCTTGCATGTAGTCTCGCAGGCTGTAGGCCGTGTCCTTATCGATGTAAAGGATCTGGGCGAGATGCGCGAACGCCACTACGTCCAACTGTGAACATTCGAATATTAGAATCGGTCTAGTAATAACTGCAAACTTAATCAACTAGACGAGATACCCTACTGGAGATTCCTAATTCAAGTGTGTATACAGGGTGGTCCTTTTAAGGGGGTAAGGTACAGGCAAATATTACTAGAATATTACTAGAAAAACAAGTGAAAACAGTGTTTGCGGCAAGCAGTTGTTTGACCTTCTACGAACATAATAGGAGCTGTGCGAGGGCTCATTGCAAAGAGGAGGGTTGATTGTTGTAAGGTGCACTCATTATGTAACGGGATAATGTTTATATTTAATAATATGACCGTCCAAAGTAGAGGGAAAAAATCGAGACAACCACCCTTAGGTTCCCATGTATAATGAGTGCACCTTACAACAATTAACCCTCCTCTTTATAATGAGCCCTCATACAACTCCTATTATGTTCGTAGAAGGTCAAACAACTGTTTGCCGCAAACGTTGTTTTGCTGTTTTTTCATCATCAAAACAGCATTTGCGGCAAACAGTTGTTTGACCTTCTACGAACATAATAGGAGCTGTGTGAGGGCTCATTATAAAGAGGAGGGTTAATTATTGTAAGGTGCATTACTGATACAATGAGTGCACCTTACTAACCTTAATAATGAGGACTAATGCGTTACTGAAGCGATAAACTGATACATATGTATGCCACAGCGACGAAGTCAATGTATGAATTTTCGTCCGCTTGTAGGACGATCGTACGCATATTATAGAGCATAACCGCTCGGAATCTATAAGAAATCTATACGGAATCGAGCATGGAATGTAATATTCAAAACCAGAATATGGAAATAACAAGTTGCCAAATCCGTTTTTGAGCTTAGAGGTTAGCAACACTGATACAACCCCTAGAATCTGCCTGTACCTTACCGCCTTAAGAGGCAAGGTACATTACGTGAGATAACTAGGAAGTAACTAGAATCTTACTAGATTCTGTATCAAAATATGGGTTTGCGAGATGTCGTTTTTTTCACCCAACCTAACCTAACCTAACCTTTGTTACAAAGTTTGTGTATTAATGGGGTAGGGTATACGCAGAATATTACTAGAAAAACAAGTGAAAACAGTGTTAGCGGGATCGAGTTGTTTGTCATTATACGAGCATGTTACGAGCAGTGTAAAAGGCTCATTGCAAAGAGGAAGGTTGATTGTTCTAAGCTGCACTCATGATTTAACGAGATTATGTTTATAATTAATAATATGAGTGTTCAAAGTAGAGGGACAAAATTGAGACAACCACTATCCGGTTCTCATGTACTTTTCTAATACAAAACGATTTTGTTTATTGAAATCATGAGAGCACCTTGGAACAATCAACCTTCCTCTTTATAATGAGCCCTCTCACAGCTCCTATTATGTTGGTATAAGGACAAACAACCTAACCATGTAAACGCTGTTTTGCTGATGAAAACAGTGCTGTAACTAAAATCTAGTTACTAGAGTTACTAGGTAACTAGAATCTTACTAGATTTTGTATCGAAACATGGGTTTGCGGGCTGTGGTTTTTTAACCCAACCTAGATTAGATTAGATTAGATACTGCTTTTTGTCGGGGACGGGTGTATCGGACACCCCTCACTTCCTGAAGGCACACCGGTTTTATGGACACCAGTTTCACAAGTGGCGCTACCGACCTCGGCCCAAGTTGGGTTGCAATTATCCTTCGTTTTTCGGCCCTCCTCTGTTTTATTAGGCCCGTGCCACTTTCAGAGTCTTTGACCTACTAGACGGGACGGTCGTCATCGATGAGATCGGCCATTCTACCTAATCAATTAAAGAGTTTTTGAGCTGGATTAGAGCTCGGAGCGAACGTCGGGCCGACTCACCTTCGGACCTGCAGGGTGCCTCGCCTGCCTGTTGGCTCCCCCCCAGCTTCACCTACGTTATCACGTTGGATGCATCAAGTTCGAGTTCCCATCCCTACTCTAATCTCCGGATAGCCAGAAATTTGCCCTCCTCCCACCCTACTCTGTGACTCTACTTAAGTTTTTAGGTTCAAATACAAGGGACCGCGCCACCCAACCTAACCTAATCTTTGTTACAAAGTTTGTGTATTAAAGCATCTCTGTTATTATCATAAATTGGACATTGCCATGGCGTATGATTCGAATTCTGTATCAAACGACCACGTAGACAAATTATGTCGGTAGTAAGTTTAATCTTAATTACAAAGGGAGGCTTTCAGTTGTTAGCGTCCGGAACTAAGTCTGCTAAGAGGCAAGGGACACCACGTGAGATAACTAGTAAGTAACTAGAATCTTACTAGATTTTGTATCGAAGTATGCTCGTATAAGGTAAAAAAATACATCGGAATCTGCTGGTGTTTTCTCGATGTTTGCTCTACTTTGAACTTATTTTTATGACACAGCGTGGTGCAGTGAACCTTTTTCTATCAAATGATCCCTTGTGCAGCTTAAAATATACTCGTACAAGGTAAAAAAATGACAGCCTATGATTGCATTCAATTTCCCCATATTCCATTCATGATGCCAGAGTCTAAAGCAAGTCTAGAGCCAATTTTAGTTCAGCTAGTTGACGTACTAGCTAAAGAAGCGTCTCCGTTGGCTATTTTTTCTAACCTCCTAATCCCGTACTCTGACTCTAACAATTATATTCTTGAAGAAGCAGAGTTCAAGGGCATACAATTTTTCAGATCCATTTACCATTCTGAGTCTAAACCTTGGTTTGCTCACTTCAGGCTCCCTAGAGAATTCATTTGTTCGGTTACCAGACTTAGTTCTGGACGCTAACAACTGAAAGCCTCCCTTTTTTAATTAAGAATAAACTTACTAGCGACACAAGTTGTCTATGTGGTCGTCTGATACAGAATTCTAATCATACGCCATGGCAATGTCCAATCTATGATAATAATTGAGATACTTTGATACACAAACTTTGTAACAAAAGTTAAGTTAGGTTAGCTTAACCCATTAAATTAACCCACGTTTCGATACAAAATCTAGTAAGATTCTAGTTACTTACTAGTTATCTCACGTGGTGTCCCTTGCCTCTTAGCAGACTTAGTTCCGGACGCTAACAACTGAAAGCCTCCCTTTGTAATTAAGATTAAACTTACTACCGACATAATTTGTCTACGTGGTCGTTTGATACAGAATTCGAATCATACGCCATGGCAATGTCCAATTTATGATAATTACAGAGATGCTTTAATACACAAACTTTGTAACAAAGGTCACTTTCTTCTTCTCTTTGCCTTATATTTTACATATATTTATATTGCGTACATAAATTTTTTAAGTCTCACTGTTTGTACCTTTAGAGTTGTATTTGAAAATGTTCATTATATTGTCAATTCTACATTATAAGTTATCCTTGTAATGTTAGCATGCACAGTCATTTACATGCTGCTAATAATTCCAGTTACCAGACGTTGGTAACACTGATAAATACCCTAGAATAGGTACGTCACGTGGTGTACCTTGCCTCTTATTAAATATCTCTTCAGCTTTTTGTGATGCAAAAAATCTATTTGTCACGTAACGAGAGTGGTGTCAATGGACTAATATCTGGCAAGAATATTTATACTTTGATGAAATTTAAATATGTCATAGATTTCTGCAGTTCGAACAACTTTTCCCTGTTCCAATAAATGGGGGACGCTTTTAATTTTCTAGATATTCGCAAAAAACTATTGCTAATACTCTACTGAATTTCGAGTTAAGATTTAAGGGGTAACCAACCCCTCCCTTGTAAGTATAACTAAGGACCACCCTACTGTACACGCTGAAAACTGCGATCTCTAATGCCTACCGTGGTTGGGTCATCACCAAAGAAGAAAGGTTTGTCGGCCAGCATGTCCGACAGAACCTTGAGGTCGGCGCATCCAAACTGAGAAACTTCTTCGGGAGTATGCACGCCCATGCCCTGAGCCTTCACCTTTTTCGCGCTCTGAAACAAATCCCACTATACTTCACTACGGATTGATCACGACGCCGCGTCGTCTACGATCGACTATTCGTTGTCGCCAATTCTCCGTTAGATTTTCACAGAATAGTCCAGCCAATGAATGTTTAAAGGGTCCCATAGAAATCACCGACAACATTTCGCCGACTCCAGATTTCACCGACAACGATTTTCACCGATTCCAGATTTCACCGACAAGGAATTTAATCGATAACGCCTTTAACCGACAGCGGATTTGATCGATAACAAATTTGACCGCCAACGAATCTGAAATCGTTGGCGGACAAATTCGTTGTCGGTCAAATATGAAGACGGTGAAATTCGTTGGCGGTCAAATTTGTTGTCGGTCACATCTGCTGTCGGTTGAAGGCGTTGTCGATTAAATTCGTTGGCGGTCAAATCTGAAGTCGGTGAAATTTGTTGTCGGTTAAATCCGCTGTCGATTAAATTCGTTTTCGGTCAAATCTGAAGTCGGTGCAATTCATTGGCGGTCAAATTTGTTGTCGGTTAAAGGCGTTGTCGATTAAATTCGTTGTCGGTCAAATCTGGAGTCGGTGAAAACTGTGTCGGGGAAATCTGTGTCGATGATTTCTATGAGACCCTGCTTAAAAGGGAGGTGTAGAGGAAAATGGTAGGAACACAATGTCTGACTTTGGAACTTTCTTCGGATTAGTTAGGAGGTAAACATAAAGCATGGTAAACCCCATGGTAAACTTTACGTTTAGGGGAGGCAGCTCCGATGACCTTGACCTTAACACATGTTATCGAGGACAATGTTCTGAACAACTTTTATCATTACAACTACCCGGCGCTCGCTCTTGATTTATGAAATAATTGCAAAAAACTATTGAAAATATTGTATTGAATCTTTCGTATTCCTGCATGCTCCGTGGCAACGTAAGCCTGTTCCGGTGCGGCATTTGTTTATTAGTAATAAGTGCAAATGTTAATTTCATAACGAAAACCTTCTTTTTAGAAACACTGGGTGCGTGTTAAGTACTGCATGTTTGGGGGGGGGTGGGGGGGGGGGGGACAATCTCCACAAGATATTTACAAACAAAAAATAAACGGGTCCCATGGAAATTACCGACACAGATTTCATACTCCAGATTTGACCGACAACCAATTTAACCGACAGCGGATTTCATCTGCAACGAATTTGGTCGACAATAAAATTGACCAGCAACGAATTTAAAACCCTTGTCGGTCAAAATTGTTTACGGTTAAATTCATGTCGGTCAAAATGGTTGACGGTTAAATTCATGTCGGTTAAAATGGTTGACGGTTAAATTCGTGTTGGTCAAATTCGCGGCGGTCAAAATTGTTGTGGGTGAAAATTTTGGCGTGGATATCTGTGTCGGTGATAACCATGGGACCAAAATAAACAGATACGGCCCCGGAACATGTTTACTTTGCCGCGGAACATGCAGGAATACGAAAAATTCAATACAGTATTAGCGATAATATTTTGCAAATATCTCGAAAACAAAGAGCGAGCACCGGGTAGTTGTAATAACAAAAGTTGTTTATAATGTTGTCCTTGATAACATATCTCAAGGTCAAGGTCATCGGAGCTGCCTCCTATAAACGTAAGAAGTTTTACTGTCCCCACTCCTAGGAGTTAAGCGGGCTGCTGGGTAACAGGTACATGGTCCCTTTTTTCGGTTTTTCGTTTATATCTCGGAAACTATGCGTCCTAGCGATAAGATTATTCTATACAAAATTAAAACTGCCAAAATGTGCCACAAGATTGCTCCTATTCAGTTTTTCGCTATCTCGCATAGTTTCCGAAAGATCACACCCTATTCTAGGAGTGGGGTGCTTTTAGTATGTCTACCTCGTTACTAGTTCGAACAAAGTCCCAAAGTGAAAAATTCTTAAAAATTCGATTAGGCTAATATTTTACAAACTTACATAGAAAAGGAATAAAATTAGAAGCTGTCCTAACATTTTATCGCTACTTCGTCTTTTAAGGAACACCCTGACGTAGAGAGGCACGTAAAGAAGTCCCTTTTTCGGTTTTTCGCGTATATCTCGGAAACTATGATTCCCAGCGGTAAAATCATTTTATACAAAATTAAAGCTGCCAAAATGTGCCACAAGATTGCTCCTATTCAGTTTTTCGCTATCTCGCATAGTTTCCGAAATATCACACCCTATCCTAGGAGTGAGGTACTTTTAGTATGTCTACCTCGTTACTAGCCCGAAAAAAGTCCTAAAGTGAACAATTCTGTTTCTTCTATTTCCGTGTACAAGTTTTCGTTGACTGGACTAGAAAGGATGAACGAAAAGTCGATGATAGAACAGATTGTCGAGAATAAAGGAAAACGCGATTCCGATGTTTACCCTGCGGCCGTACGTGATCTTGAAGAAGAAGTTGAGAATCCCGTTGGGGATGCGGGTGCCGAGAACGTGCTGAAGGTTCACCTTGTAACCCTTCAACACCTGATCGAGATTCTTGGTGCGCCAGTACATCACCACCCACATCAAGTGGTTCTCGATCATCGATATCATCGCATGAGACACGCTTCTCTGCTCGGCCGTTAATCCGGCGTCGAGATCCTTGCCGAACTTTTGACTCAAGTCGCGCAGGATGATGGTGCTGTCAGCGATCTCCTCGCCGTTCAGCTCGATGAACGGCAATGCACCCTTCTTCGAACGGAATTTCACCTTGTGGTCGACGTTCTGTAACATTCAAATAAACGATCTTTTTATTATTAACATTCGTTGTGCTCGCAGGAGGATTTATCTAAACGCGGTTCTATTTATAATTAATGTAAAATATAATTATATAAAACCCTTGAGCAGGGCCTGCTGTCAGAAAAATATTGACGTGTTGAATACACTATTAAGAGAAAATAGCATATATCGATCTTTTCGTTCGCTAAAAATTTACAGTGCGTAGCGTGATTATATTGATTATATATAAAAGCTAAATATATGGTTTTATTAAAATGTAAATAAAATGATTTGATATTTGTTGAAAATAAAAAATATGTATCTTTACTTAATATGTATGTTATATTTAATAAAATATTTTTTTATATTTTATATAATTTGAATAATAATTTAATATAATAATTTTAATATAATTTAATAAATAATATTTAAATAATAATAAATATATTCATTAAACAATAAACAATAATAATAATAATAATAAATAATAATAATAATAATAAATAATAATAAATAAATAATAAATAATTTATATATATAAATATATATATTCATTATATTAAATATTATTTATTATTATTTTTAATATTTAATATTATATTTCCTATTTTAATATTTAATTTTTTAATATATATATATACATATATATAAATCATACCAAATAATTCCTATAATATTAACTTGTGTAATAGACAATTAAAGTTACGGGCGCGAGGAAGGGTAGCGGCGACTCTTCAAATTACCAACTTCTTTATTTTTTATTTATTTTTTGATGACGATTTGATGATCATATTTGTGACATTTTTTTAATTAAAATCATACCAAATATGATATAATTCCGATGACATTTACTTATGTAATAGACAATTAAAGTTTTGAGCGTAAGGAAGCCTCACGCCCGAAACTTTAATTGTCTATTACACAAGTAAATATCATCGGAATTACATCATATTTGGTATGATTGTTATCAGAAGAATGCCACAAATATGGTCATTGAAGTACCATAAAAAAATAAAGAATTTGGAAATTTGGATTAACTATGTTAACTTTTCTCGGCGACCAAGGCTTCTCGAGCTCGACCAGTCCTACTCTACATTCGGCAAAACTCAAAGAATAGTGTCCCTGGCGCATAAATGTCCATCGGCAGACCCGTGCTGAGAATGGGACCCGTGGAAATCACCGAACAGATTTCCCCGACACAATTTTAACCGACAACAATTTTGACCGGCAACACATTTAACTGACTACGAATTTGGCCGACAACGCATTTAACCGACAACGATTTTGACCGAAACGCATTTTACCGACTACGATTTTGACCCACAACGAATTTGTCCGACTAAGCATTTAACCGACAATGATTTTGACCTAAAGTAAATTTAACAAACAAATATTTTGGCCGACAATGCATTTAACCGACAATGATTTTGACCGACAACGCATTTAACCGACAACGATTTTGATTCCCACGAATTTCACCGACAACGCATTTAACAGTCAATGATTTTGACTGACAACGCATTTTACAGACTACGTTTTGGACCCACAACGCATTTAACCGACAATGACTTTGACCGAAAGTAAATTAAACATACAACGATTTTGACCGACTATGATTTCGACCGACAACGCATTTTTACCGTATACGATTTTTACCGACACGAATTTGACCGCCATGCATTTAACTGATAATGATTTTGACCTAACGTAAACTTAACAAACAACGATTTTGGCCGACAATGCATTTAACCGACAATGATTTTGACCAACAACGCATTTAACCGACAATGATTTTGACCGACAACGCATTTATAACAAATACGATTTTGACCGACACGAATTTGACCGCTAAGCATTTAACCGACAACGCATTTTACCGACTACGATTTTGATCGACAATGCATTTAACCGACAATGATTTTGACCTACAGTAAATTTAACAAACAACGATTTTGACCGCCAAAGCATTTAACCGACAATGATTTTGACCTAAAGTAAATTTAACAAACACCGATTTTGGCCGACGACGCATTTAATCTACAATGATTTTGACCGACACAAATTTTACCGACAACGATTTTGACCGACAAGAATCTGTCCGTCAACAATTTTAGATTCGTTTCTGATCAATTTTATTGTCGATCAAATTCGTTGTCAATGAATTCCGCTGCCGGTTAAAGTCGTTGTCAGTTAAATTGGTTGTCGGGCAAATCTGGAGTCGGTATCGGTATTTTCCTTGGGACCCGCTGATGATTTATATGGATAAAATACTGTAGTAACTAAGAAAGCCAGACTAAGTGCACATATAGGAGCGCTGGAAAGATCGCCTTCGCGTTGTGAAGCCCGCGAGCATCGGACTCTTAGGAGAAAAAAAACCGGAAGTAGTAAAGGAACACCGATGGCGGGGCTTCGACGATGTAACATGGCTCCCGGTAACGCGCTTTTTTCCTTTCGATTCCACAGTCTTCGAAGGTTTGAGCTCTCAATTTTCCGCGATTCCGATTCACGTTGCGCGTCGCACGAGTACGTACGCACCTGCGTGTTCCATTTTATACGGCTCGGTGGCGCACACCGAGCATATCGTAAGTCAATAAAGATATCTGGTGTCTGTTACAGGTGGATCGAATTGCGTCGACATCGATAATGGATACCTATAGGTGTACGACTGCGAGGATTTCACGCGTAAAACTCATCGGTTCGACGAAGCACGATCAATGGAGATGCGATCGTACGAAACGTATCCTGTTGTATACAGGGTGTTATTATGTTGCGTATTGCGATACATTTGAATGTATAGCAGCTCGGAGGAATATTTTTGAACATTTTGCGTAACAGAAATAAAGCAAATGTATCTTACACGTTGAATTTGATTTATTTGATTTTTTTGGGGTTGAAGGTCATTTGTAGGTCATATTGTGTTAGGTTAGGTTATGTTTTTGAACATTTTGCGTGACAGAAATAAAGCAAATGTATCTTACACGTTGAATTTTATTTATTCGTTTTTTTTGGGTTGAAGATCATTTGTAGGTCATATTGTGTTAGGTTAGGTTATATTTTTGAACATTTTGCGTGACAGAAATAAAGCAAATGTATCTTACACGTTGAATTTTATTTATTCGATTTTTTTTTTGGTTGAAGGTCATTTGTAGGTCATATTGTGTTACACGGATGAATACGTTATTTTGTTAACTACAACATTACGTTAACGAAAATATATCATTCCATTTAAAAAAATATCGATGACCTTGAAATCTCATTAAATATGACCTTGAAAATTTTTTCCCTTGCACCGTTACATGTGACTCTTCAAACAGTGTAACTTTGTCCTACGAAGCTTTTTTGTACAACAAAAAGTAATGGAGATATTTAGGTGTTCTGTTTCTGCGGACCACCCTGTATTGTATACCAACGATAAGACTTTCTCTAGCAGTAGTAATCAATCTTGCAATCTAAGCGTTTCAGTTCGTCATTCTATCTACTATAACCCATCCTTGAACTTCATCAACATGATTCATCCCTTACTGACCATTAAACGTAAAACAACCCCCACTTTACAGAACCACAACAATTGTAGGAATGTTTATGCTACCGTGTGCACACCACGTCATATGTGATCATGTCGTATCTTTAACCGTTATTGTATATGTTTTTATTTGTTCTACAGTATTTTCTCCATGTAAGTCCTCAGCACGGGGCTGCCGAGGGACATTTATGCGACAGGGTCGGTATTCTTTGACTTTTGCCGAACGTAGAAAAGGACAGCTGAGAGGCCTCAACTTCTTTATTTTTTAATTATTTTTTGGTGGAACTTCGGTAACCATATTTGTGACATTTTTCTAATTAAAATCATACCAAACATGATATAATTCCTATAATATTTACTTGTGTAATAGACAATTAAAGTTTCGGGCGCGAGGAAGGATAGCGGCGAATCTCCTTCCTCGCGCTCGAAACTTTAATTGCTTATTACTCAAGTAAATATCATCGGAATTACATCATATTTGGTGTGATTTTTATCAGAAAAATGCCACCAATATAGTCATCGAAGTTCCATCAAAAAATAATTAAAAAATAAAGAAGTTGGTAATTTGGTTCAGCCATGTTTTCATTTCTCAGTGACCGACACCTGTCGAGCTTGGCTGTCCTTCTCTACATTCAGCAAAACTCAAAGAATAGTGTCCCTGGCGCATAAATGTCCCTCGGCAGACCCGTGCTGGAGACTAATATGGAGAGAAAATACTGTATTCAGAGTGTTCCAAAATTCCTTCAACAACCGGAAAATTGGAGGTTCCTGAGATCATTTGAAGTGACAGTTTCCTTTGTGATAATGGCGTGGGCGACTTTGTTTAGGTGTTGTTAACGGACAACACGGACCAACCAGAGCGCGGCTATATACAGGGTGTCCCAAAATTCATGTAACAGCGCGGTTACAGCGGATTGATTATAGCTACGCCACCCTTAACGGAACCTGTCGCCGAGTTGGATTCAGTTCGCTATAGCCGCGTTCTGATTGGGTCGTGTTTTTCGTTAATAACTCCTAAACAAAGCAGCGGACGCCATTTTTGTAAAGGAAAATGTCGCTTCAAATGACCCAAGGAACCTCCCATTTCCAGGAGTTACATGAATTTTGGGACACCCTGTATATATACGTTGGTTTTTAGTTCAAGGCAGAGGTACTTAAATTAGATGGCGCCACTGAATATATATACTCGAAGTAAATTTCGAAGTAAAGGGATATAATGTATTTTTTACAAATATTTAAATTTAACAATTTTATTATATGTTTCACTTTTTATACTTGCTGCTGCACTCCTCTGCACCTCACTATGCCCTACTCTGCTACAAAACGAAATATGAAAAAAGTTAAAATTTTGAACAAAATAAAGTTTGAAAAATAAGCTCTAAAATAAGTTCACCGAGTGTCGCTCAATTTTGAAAAATTATTTCTATACGTGTTTAGACAATGAGCAAACTTCTTTTTTTGAGCTTATAAATTCACTTTTCAACACGATATAAAACAATGTAAAAACAATATAAAAATGTCTATATATTGAAAAATCGTAGCCGCATTAATGAGACACTGTGATTCACAATTGACAGTGATTTTTGAGGTTATAGTCAAATACATGAAGAACGTCATGGGCAAACAGTGGCGCCCAATAGCGGAAAAGATTGGAACATCGCTAGTAGCACAAAAATATTGAATAAATATTTTTTTCAAATATTGAAAACATATTTTTTAAACCACATTTTTTATATGAGAAAAATATTGGATCTGAATATTGTATACATGTACAAGAAATATAAATTGAATGTTTAAAAAATATAAGGTAAATATTCAGAGAATATAAACTAGATATTTAGACAATATAAAGTAAATGTGAATACAATATTTGAAAACTATAAATTCAATATTTAAGTAACATTCAATAAAATTTTCAAATTTAAGAAAAAATTATAACAAAAATTAAAAACCATGAATATCTATTACTTTCTGTGCACTGCTTGAGGGAATATTCCATTTTATCTTCCAAACTATTATATCTTTATAATATTTTTATATTATATTAGTTAATTTCTGATATTACATAGAGATTTATTTTATAATAAGAAAAAAATATATTTTTTTATAATATGAACAATGAGACACTGTGATTCACAATTGACAGTGATTTTTGAGGTTATAATCAAATAAATAAAGAACTTCAAGGGCAAACAGAGGCGCCAAAGATTGGAACATCAGTCACGCCCAATCACGTGACATGTTGCGATCGTGGTGCCATCTAAAATAAGTCCCTCGTAAGCGAACTAAAGCGGGCCAAGGTCATGCATAACAGTTGTCTCCCCCTGATGCAGGCACAACATACGGAATACGGAACACGGATGTAGCATTCCACTTTCTTACAGGATACGCAATAGTTTACAATAGCGATTTTAGAACAGTGTCAATGAGAACTGCCTAGATTTCACCGAAGCATATAATAATGAGCAACTTTCTCGGTGCTCGACAGCCATACGTTGAAACGCGATTCGATACCGATCTGCAACAGGATCTTCTACCACTTCTCGGGTGAAAATTCACCATTTTCTGTTTCCAGATGCTGTATTGTTATTATCATTATTTATTATAAGTGTTTACAATTAAAAAATTAATCTATTAATCTCTCTATATATTTTCTATCTTCTATATATAAATAAAATATATAATAAATAAATATTATAAATATAAATAAATATTAATAAATATTTATTTATATATATAAGTAAAATATATAAATAAATATAAATAAATATTAATAAATATTTATTTATATATAAGTAAAATATATAAATAAATAAAAATTAAATGCTATTCGTTCTGGAACGAGTTGGCTAATTTAAAAAAAGAAAATGTTCGTAATAGTCGGAATAAGGTTTTTAGGGAAAGAAAAATTGGAAAATTCGGGAGAAACTAAAACTGTTTTTTGAATCATATTTCAATACAACAAAAAAACCATCGTCACAGCTTTTAAACAATACTTTAATAGGAATTTACAGATATCTGTTGTAAATATGTGTTTCTCCTTTCTCTCTATCTAGGTTAAGTAAAGGTGTAAGATAGTTCATAAGTTAGAATTATTATTTTTATTATTTTATGTCTTGACTTTTTATAGAAAATTTAATAGATTCTAACAGCGAAGGATTGCAAGTGAGATAGATTATATAAGGATTTGTAACCCTAACGGGAAACAAATAAAGTTTCATAAAAAAAAATAAAAAAAATGTTTTATGCAATAGGAATTTACACATTTCAATAGAAATCTACATTATCGACAGCAAACAAATTTACAGAAAGCACAGGATAACGTCTGTCGGATCAGCTAGTAATTAATAAAATCAATCGTGTACGACATATATTTTCTGAATTACTCTTTGTACTTGCTCTAATAATGTTGCTAACAATCTAATAGTTTAATTAATATTGATTCAGGATTAAGGAAAATCTATAAGATATATTTCGTAGCAGACTACATGTGATCGCATACAATTTATTGCAAACTTAAACTCATCTTGAATTTAGAACTTCATTGAACAAATTAGGAACACTGCAAAATCTATGTTATAAGTTTTCCTTAATCCTATCGGTCGCGATATGGTATAATAGCCCGATAATTCAATATTCATAATTGATTATGATATTTGATATTTTATTTCTCTTGCACCATTATTGGAGTAAGTACAATAAGTAATTCAGAAAGTATATGTTACACATGATTGATTTTATTGATTATTATTAATGGCTGAACCACCGGACGTGACACCTATAATTGATGATGTAAATTAGGTCAGGCCGGATTCAATGACTAGATATAAGACGAAAATCAAGAATAACGAAATTGGGTGGAAGAGGCTTCATTTTCACGAAAATTTTTAAATATTAGTCGAAAACCATAATAATGGAATAAAGTTATGGAATAAAATAATGGAATAAAATAATGGAACATAACGATGGAATAAAATAATGGAATAAAGTAATGCAATAAATTAATGGAATAAAATAATGGAACATAACAATGGAATAAAATAATGGAATAAAATAATGGAATAAAGTAATGCAATAAATTAATGGAATAAAATAATGGAATAAAATAATGGAATATAACAATAGAATAAGTGATGGAATAAAATAATAGAACAAAATAATGGAATAAAATAATGGAATAAAATAATGGAATAAAATAATGGAACAAAATAATGGAATAAAATAATTAAATAAGATAGTAGAAATAAAATAATGGAATAAAATGATTGAAAAAATACTAATAATTCATCCGTATCTATAGTTAATAAGACACACGCACACGATTTTTGAAAACTTCTATTTGTTGAGAACATCTTCTGATCTATCGGACAATTCTTTCAGTTTCTATAAAAAAAATTGACGATAGTCCTAGACGGTCGTGCAAAGGAGCATATTCCCTGCAACGATCGAGCGCGATGAGTGGAATCGAACGGGCTCGTCCGTCCTGCCTCGCGTCGCCTATAGAAATACCTGAATTAACTACACGAAGAGACCGGATAATCGAGCTCGGTCCCACGAAAAGGGGAACAATGTCGCGATGTATGTACGTGGGAAATGGTTCATAACCTAACCTATGACTGCGTTTTAGAAAATTAACTGGTCATTCATCGAATTTTATAGAGAACTGCGAGAGGTGTTTTTACAGGGAGGAGACGAAATGTCGCTTTTCTTTTTTTAAATTTTCAACCCTAAACCCGGATCGGGAACGGCCAACGACCGAAGGAAAGCGAACGGTACGATGGATAAAAATGAAGAGAAAAAAGAAGACGGAAGCTGACTAGTCGAAGCCGTACTCGGCTGTGCTAGTCCAACCACTGCGCGAAAATTCGATACGACGCGCGACGCAGGTTCGACAACACGTTTCAACGTTTCTCGGCAAGTTTCAGACCTTCCGGTTCGGTGGTCGGAAAACGAGCCGGGAATCGAGTCGAATGTGCGTCGACGAGGGTAAACGATCGATCTCCACTACTCTTTACCTATGAAGAAGAGTAGTGAGATGAGTAGATGAGTATCGAAAGAGAGAGGAGAGAAGAGAAAGGAGAGGAGAGAACAGATTTGTTGACCTTTTAGGCTGCGCTTATACGGAGGTGTAACTTAGGAAAAACGTCGAAAAAAATTGACTTTTATTGTTTCTTAATAACGACGCACCAAACAAAAAAATTCACACTACCCACCATTTTGAATCATAGTATTTTCTCGATAATTGTCCCCAACACTGGATTGCCCAGGGACAATTATCGGCCAGGGATACTGTTCTTTGTCACGAATGCCATGGATATGTCTTTGAAAGTTATAAATATTGATTTTGTTATGATTGACATATTATTGATTTAACATTTTATTTTATTGCTCGTTCATTTTCACTTTACTCTTACTATTTTAAATATATCGAACTATTTGTTTCACAATTCTGTCGTTCTTTACAATTCTTTATGCAACAAGTTTGCACCATTTTCTCAAATTTTTCCCAAGTGATGAACTTGTAAAATATACTTGTGTACTGTGTACTCGCTTCGTCTTATACACTATCCACCATTTTGAATTATCTCGAATCAAGGCTTGTGGGCACCAGATAATTTTTTATCTCGTCACACTGCATCGAATGCACATACTATACCTATGCCTTGTCTATGAGTATACAGGGTGTCCCAAAATTCGTGTAGTTCCCGGAAATAGGAGGTTCCTTGGGTCATTTGAAGCGACATTTTCCTTTACAAAAATGGCGCCAGCGGCTTTGTTTAGAAGTTATTAACGAAAAACACGGACCAATCAGAGAGCGGCTACAGCGGATTGATTATGGCTCTGCCAATGGCACCGCCACGCTAAGCGGGACCTGTCGCTAAGCGGGACCTGTCGCTGAGTCGGACTCCGTTCGCTGTAGATGCGCTCTGATTGGTCCGTGTTTTTCGTTAATAATGACCCAAGGAACCTCCCATTTCAGGGAAGTACACGAATTTTGGGACACCCTGTGTGTGTGTGTGTGTGTGTGTGTGTGTGTGTGTGTGTGTGTGTGTGATTGGGTATGATCGTTGGTCCGACATTGGACGTGATCGTTGGCCCTGCGTTGGGTATTACCGTTGGCCCGACTTTGTACGTGATCGTTGGCTCTACGTTGGGTATGATCGTTGGTCCAACATTGGCGCAATGTTGGCCCAACGTTGGCGCAATGTTGGCCAAACGTTGGCGCAATGTTGGCCCTAGTATGTCTCTATTGGGGGTGCGGGGGGTGGGGTGGGGGGAGCCGTGGTGTACCAAAGCACTTCCGACGGCTCTTCCTTACCGGTGTTGGCGTCTTCCTGGTCTGGCCGGAGTGAGGGGAAGCTCTTCTCTCTCGGCGGATTGCGTTTCCGCATTGCGTGCGTGCGATCTCTCTCTCTCTCTCTCTCTCTATCTCTCTCTCTCTATCTCTCTCTCTCTCTCTCTCTCTATCTCTATCTCTCTCTCTCTCTCTCTCTCTCTCTCTCTCT
>CM052338.1:1379717-1396105 GCA_028455595.1 Lasioglossum vierecki
TCTCTCTCTCTCTCTCTCTCTCTCTCTCTCTCTCTCTCTCTCTCTCTCTCTCTCTCTCTCTCGGGGTGGACCTTCCGCTTCGAGCAGACCAGAAAGATACCAGGAGCTGGGGATGGCCTATGGGGGCAAAAGGTCATCTCATCCGAAGGCTCTGGGGGTGGGTGCAACAGGTGGGTCCCTCCCACCGTTGCACAAATTAGGTAGGGCACGGGGGGAATAGGAGTCTCAAAAGATCTTCTCTTCCCACCAGGGCGGTATGGAAGCTAGAGAAATGACCGGTTGAGTTCCACGAGATCCCGGCATTTCTCTACATAGCTTAGGCGGGCGCGGGGTTTTTAGTGAGTTGGCCTTGGCGGAACGATGCAATAGGCATCTTTCCGTCGAGGAGGGTCTCACACACCCTCCATTCCTGGCCCCAGGAATGGAGATAGCCTATACAAGGTTTTCCCCGAGATAAAAAAAAAAAAATGTTGGCCCTACATTGGGTATGATCGTTGGTCCAACATTGGCGCAATGTTGGCCCAACGTTGGCGCAATGTTGGCCCAACGTTGGCGCAATGTTGGCCCAACGTTGGCCCTGACTGTTGGTCCAACTGCAAAAAAAGGCGACATTTCAACCATAAATGCTACTAGGGTTAAGGTCTCCGAACGCGTTGCAAATGTGCAACGCGGGGGTTGCAACGAGGCTGCAATGGGTTGAACATTCTCCGGCGTAGAATCGATAAAACGGTCGGTATTAATTAATTCCGGGAATCACGGTCTCTCGCAGATGGTGCTGAGGGCGTTGCGTATCCCGTCTCGGTCGATCGTTAAAACCTCGGTGTCGACCGCTTCCACCGAACGAGCATAATAACCGAAGGGTGGTCGTCGGGGGAGTGGTGGGGGACGGGGAGGGGTATGGAAGGGACCGAAGAGACCAAAGGGACCAAACAGAGAGAGTGAGCCGAGCGGGAACACCGTGGAGATGCGTGTATCAATTCGAAGAGATGAAAAGTCGAGCGGTGGCAGACGACCGCGATGGGTGCAGAGAGAGAGAGAGTGAGAGAGAGGGAGAGCAGAGTACAGAGTATGGACATGAGAATGGAAAATGAAGAGCGAGCAGTCCTAGAGTAGAGACGAAAAATGATTGCCGAGAGCTGCCCTCTCCGTCGGTTCGCGATTCCGGTCGAGTTAAGAGCAACTGCGCCTACTCGTGGGATCAGGGTAGTGATGGGCACCATCGATTAAAACTATCGACTGAATTGATAGTAGTGTGGCGACTGTAGCAACATTCAGGCAACACTCGCCAATGTGTACTTCCTCACAAATGTGAAGTTCTCGATTTGTTTAGAAAATGTTTTCTTTTTATTTAAAAAAATGTTTAAGCGATAAGTTGTTTTCTTCGGAGTAAGATCAAATAATTTAGTTGAGAGATTGTTATTAATATTATTATATTTTAACTTCAGCCTTTATATATTTATTAGAGGATACAATTAAAAAATCCCTATAGATTCTCTAAAATTAATAATTGAATAACTTGTAAATATAATAATATTCATAACAATTTCTAGAAGAAAACGTTTTTTAAAAATAAATCGACAACTTCACATTTTGGAGAAAGTTCACATTGGTGAGCGTTGTCTGAATGTTGCTAAAGTCGCCACATTAATTAACAAAAAAATAACTTCAGCCTTTATACATTTATTAGAGGATACAATTTTAAAAAATCCCTATAGATCCTCTAAAGTACCCAACTGCTATTTTTAGTCGACTGATTTTTTAAACTATCGACTAAATTGGTTGAATATTAAAGGGGGGAGTTTTGAATTGATTTTATAAGATTTACTATCAAATACGTTCACTCATTGGCTATATCGAATAAATCGTTCGATAATAATGTTAAATAACAATTATTATACTAGAAATGTTATACAATTATTAAATAACAATACTTATATATTGCACTTATGGGAATAACAATTTTAATCATAACCTAAAGAGAAAGTAGTATTTTATAATTATATCTACTTTTCTAAATTTTTTCTAGTTTTTCATAATATTGTAATAAATAATAAAAATCTTGTAATAAATAAAAAAAAGAACGACGCGGCCCTCTTTTCACCTATACGGTCTCCCCTCCATTTCGCCTGTTTTGGTCGTCTAAAAACTCCCTAGTAGCACATAAATATTGGATAAATATCTTTCTAAAATTTTGAGAAAATATTTTTTAAGCCACACTTTTTCATATGAGATAAGTATTGGATCCAACTATTGTATGTATGTTTAAGAAATGTGAATTGAATGAAAATATAAGCTAAATATTCAGAGAATATCAACGACCATAGCCTCGCTGCAAACACCGGTTCCCGTGCGATTACCGAAGTTAAACAGTGTTGGACGTGGGCCGGGCTTGGATGGGTGACCGCATGGGTATACAGTATACTTCAGGCGGTGACTTGTCTGGGTACTGGCCACGTGTTGTTGGCAAAAAAGGTGGTTCGGAACCCACCATAAAAAGTAGGTCCCGTTGGGTTTGATTGAAATTAGGCGATAGGTGAAATTGTAAAGAGAAGGGAGTAGTGTATGGACTTGAAACCCTAAGGGGACCAAGTATCTTCCTTTATCTATTCAGAGAATATGAACTAGATATTTAAAAAGTATAAAGTAAATATTACAAAGAATGTGAAATCAATATTTGGAAAATATAAATTCAATATTTAAATAACATTAATTAAAATGAAGAAAAAGTTATAAATAATATATTCTGCATATTTTTAAAAAAATTGTTACTTAATATAAGATAAATATTGTATGTACATTTGAATATTAAAAAAAAATTGAATCGCTTTTTAATATAATATAAATGTGTATTCAATATTTTGTGCTACTAAGGCTACTTCTTTCTCCCTTAACACTTTACAATCCAACAGTAGCGAATCAAATCTACACCGCAAGATTACCGAAACAAAACTAGGAGAGGTTGTTGCTCGCTCGCTTCGCGAGCTTCGCGGATGGGGCTGTAGTAACTCGCTCGCTTTGCGAGCTCGCGAGAGGGTTAGTGATACGCATGGCTAGTAGGGCCTACAGTTCTTAATTTTTATTATTATTTTGAGTGTGACTCTCCACGAGCCACACAAAGAACTACCCGATTCGTTAGTCGCAGTATATTATTATCATTATATATTTAGTGTATGTTTTGTAGGAAATGCTAAAAATTAAAGGTAATCCAACAGTAATTGATATTAGCTTCTTTATTCACCGGATCACCGGATCACCGGATGCTACAGCGAACACGCCTTTGCCTTCTTCCACTGTACAAAGACTGACTCCGTGGACCGCTGCGGGTCGCCGGCAACGGGCCACTCGTCATTTGTTTATTCCAGGCGATAAGCGTTTTATAAACTCCGATAGCCCTTTCCATCTCACCGGTCTGCGGCCGTGTGCGGTCCCAGGCGATCGAGTTTTTCCTAATCGGGTTCCTACGCTTTGAGATGATTATATGTTTTTAGTGAAATTCAATAGTTTTCTACTTATCAAAATGTTTGCTATATGGCGTCGCATTAAATCAATATCGTATGCTCGTTGCTCGCTTGGTTCCTTGTTATAGCAGAGTTATATCATGGTTCACATGATAACCATTAAAACTATCATAAATGTGTATATTTCCGTTACCATCAGATTTCGTGCAAATCCAATGTCCTACTACCTTTTCTTCAACTTCACCAGTGTATATTATTTGAATATTCGTTTCATGTTCTGGGATCTCTTGTAAATTACTCAAAAAAGCTCGAACGTAACCAGTATCTTGAGCAAAGTTGTATATTCCACGCTCTTTTAGATTTCTGTTCATAATTTCGTGAAATAAATTAATATGTTTATCTTTTCAATAACAATCTGGTTTCATGATTTCTTTACATTCGGCTGTTTCTAAAGCATAGTTATAACCATCATTGAGAAAACAGTCTGCAGACACTGCATATTCATGATTATTTTGCTCGATATGCTGGTCCAAGATCATTAAACATTCATCAAAAATTGTAAAATTTTGTGCTCCATTAACCAATCCGTCTTCAACATCAATGTTATTAATAATTATCATATATTTTATATTAATTTTCAATTTAATCTCAGTTAATAATTCGTTTCGAACTGATTGCTTTTTCAAAGAATGTACTATAAATTCTTTTTTGTACTTTCATCGATATTCTTTGAAAATAAATTCTCGAGAGTAGAGATGAAATTCACTCTTGCAATGGGATAATTTTCGATTATTGTAAGCGGTAACATTAGCATTAGTTGCATATATAAAAAAAATGAAAAAAATTTTTTTTTAAATTTAAAAAAAAAATTTTTAAATAAAAAAAATAAAAATTTTTTTATGGAATTAAGTTTGTTTCTTCGGTGCAAAAATTTCCGTCCTCTCGTATAAATTACATTGTTGAGTAAACTTCTTTCGAAAAAAACTAAAAAAACTAAAAAACTACTGGACCAAAGTGGACCAAAATCTAATCAGCTCTAAGTTACGGCGAGGCACATCGATTGCATCATTTATCATTCTGATCCCATTGTTACTTTTTTAGAAAACGTTAACGAAAAATTTGATACCATAGAAACGGACATACGCACGCACGCGCACATACACAACACACACACACACAGAGAGAGACATTTTGATAAAAATAGTCTAAAATGACTCCAATGACCATGAAACGTGGACATCTGCTAAAAAATCGATTTTCGATTTTCGGGGTAATTACAATAACTTCCCTATAAAATCGGGAAGTTAAAAAATAGGAATTAAACACCAGCACATTCGAACTCGCATTTCACATTCGCCTTAATCGATCCCTCAGAAAACTCATATCCACGAAAGAGAACAGCTTCCGCCAGGAATCGAACAAGCTCAAAGACACCCCACACAGTGGGTTGAAACAAGAGAAACTTGGACAAAAATAATTTTTTTTGGCCTAAACAAAAAATGTAAAATTATATTATTAACTTGTTGATAGATACATAAGGCATCATATGCTGCATTTGATTTTTCAAAATTCCATTCCTGTATACCACAACTAAATGCTGAAGTTCGATAAAAATTCATAAAACTAGCAATAATTACAATCTACAAAACGGTACCATTTTTATTAATTTGAACATCGAAATAACTTCAGAAATGATTTTTGTCAGTGTCCATTATAATCTATGAAAGAGTACCATTTTTATTAATTTAAACATAGAAACAACTTCAGAAACGATTTCTCTCCGCGTTTTTCTTGTTTCAACCCACTGCGTACCATTCGAGATCAACGGTCGATTTTCGGGGAAAGATTGGCAAAAGCGCCGGATAAACGACGACGCGCTGCCATCAAAAGCAGCTGTGAGGAGGGATGGAGGACTGGAGAAAAGAAGAAAAAAATCAGGGAAACATATCGACGAGACGAACGAAGCGACGAGAAGGCGAGACCGAAGAAAGCACGAAGCTCGAGAGAGCATCGTGGCGAGAGAAAGAAAGAAAAACGGAATTAAAAGAAAGAGCGAGCGAGAGAGAGAGGGGGGGGGGGGAATCAGGGAGTGGTAGAACCTGGAGAAAAGAAGAAGGACGCGTGGGGTTAGAAACAGGCTGGGAGAGCAGGGAGGGAGAGACAGAAAAAAAGAGAATGAGCGAGAACAAGACAAACTCGTGGCAGGGGGGAGGAGGAGGGAGAGGGATGAACGGAGGGTGAATGGTTGGGTGGAAGGGAGAAGAAGCGAGTAGTCGGAGGGCGATGAACTCTGGCGGTAGGCAGCTTCCGTCGCCAGGCAACGTCCTCCGCTTCCTCCGCCTCCTCCTCCCCCATCTGCCCTCCTATGCCCCCTCCTCACCTCCGCCGCCTCCTCCGGCCCTAGGTTCCTCTCGCTCGCTCCTCGCCTCGAGGTACCAAGCCGTTATGTCGTGGTATCGTACGTAGGCAATCCTCGTCATGAACGTGGTAGTCGTGTCATTGTCTTCGTCGGTGACGATCATGGTAGTCGTTGCTGTATTTCCACGTAGTTGTTGCACGCAGCAGCTCGCGCTGCGTATTGATCGCAAGGGATGCTGGCCTGGCCGGCCAGCTACTAACGCGCTCTGTTGCTGTTACCGTTACCATTGCCATTGCTATTGTCGCTACCACTGTTGCTACTGTTGGCTTTGCTGGCTCAGCTGCCTCTGTGGGCTCTCCGTGGCCGCACACACCAGCCCAGTCTAGCCTCGACCACAGCCCTACCAACGCGCCCGATAGGACCTACTCGTCCCTCTCTCTCCCTCCCCCCTTCGCCGTTCGCCCTCCACGCCATTCTTTTTTCCCTCTGTTCGTTTTCCCATCTCTTTCGTTGGCTTCCTACTTGGCTCGCTCACCGCGATCGACGCCCGAAAACTGCGATAACCAATGGCTGCTACCCTTCTTTTCTTTGTCTGCTTATCGGAGCAACGAACTTTCCGCAGCGAAACGATACACCAAGAGAGATAGAGAGACAGTGTTTTGTACCTTCGCGTTTTTCGCGGAAGATCGTTTTCCGGAATTTGTAATAGAGCTCGGGCTTTTACTCGGGTATATGAGATACTCGGGTACCCGAGTATATATGAGATAGGTAGAGCAAAACTACCCGGGGTGTCTCATAAGACATAAGTCATAAATGATTTTTTGCAATTTAAAAGAATAATGAAATTAGAAGAACGTTGATATATTAATTTAAATTTATTAAAATCTTTCGGGACTCGAAACGTATCTCACTTTCGAGAACCCGACTATTCTCGACCGAAAATTCCCGACCCGATCCGAGCGTCGGGTTTTCCGAGATTTCGGGTTCTCGCACAAGCCTGCCGGGTACCCGAGTACCCATGAGATACCCGGGTAGAGCAAAACTACCCGGGGTATCTCATAAGACATAAGTCATAAATGATTTTGTGCAATTTTGCATTAAGATCCGCAGCGTATTCATGAGATACCCAGGTACCCGGGTAATTTTTGTTTACTCGGGTATCTCACAAGTAACCTGGGTACCCGAGTATCTCATAAGCATAGTCGAGAATAGTCGGGTTCCTGAAAGTGGAGTATATGGGTTCCTATGACTCTTCGGGAACGCGACGCTCTAGATATCTCGATACTCGGTACATTCGTAATACGAACTTCGTGTCGTTTCGTATGTAGTCGGAAATCTTCGGGGTCCCGAAGAGACATAGGCAGCCGGATACTTTCGGGACCCGAAATGTATCTCACTTTCGGGAACCCGATTATTCTCGACCGAAAATTCCCGACCCGACCCGACCCGACCTCTATTAATTTTCTTGAAGATGACTCCCTATTAGCACAAAAATTGAATAAATATCTTTTTCAAATATTGGAAAAATATTTTTTAAGCCACACTTTTTCATATCAGATAAATATTGGATCTAACTATTGTATACATATTTAAGAAATATGAATCGAATGTTTAGAAAATACAAACTAAATATTCAGAGACTATAAAGTAGATATTTAAAAAATATAAAGTAAATATTACAAAGAATGTGACATCAATATTTGAAAAATATAAATTCAATATTTAAATAACATTCAATTAAAAAGAAGAAAATGTTAGAAAAAAATTTTTTTTTTGTAACATGAAATAGATATTTTCCGCCTATTTAAAAAAAATTTGTTATTTAATATAAAATAAATATTGTATGTACATTTGAATATCAAATAAAAGATTGAATCACTTTTTAATAATATATGAATGTGTATACAATATTTTGTGCTTCTAGAGTTTTTTTTTAATATCTTTTTTTAATTTATAGATCGAATCATCGAAATTTTAAGTTTATTAATTGCAGAATTGCTTCTAAGTAAAAATTAATCGAATCGGCGCGCCGAGAGCATCGATACATCTCTTACAAACAAATATACGATCGATAGAAAGGAACATTTAAAGATAGGAATGTCCGTGTCGTAATCGAGGCGGACGGAAGGGCGTGAGCGCGTGTAGTGGTTATTAGAAAACGGTCGTGGAACAGAGGCCGACATAAATACTCGTCGAACAATGTTTCCATTGTTCGCAAATCGAGGAAAGCGCGCTTTAACACCTACGCCGCGTTACGAGTCGACGCGACACGCGCGCGCACGAGTGTCGGAGCGCGTTCGCGCGGAAATATGTCATCGCGCGTGCCCACGAAAGATCGCTTTCCGCTCCGTCTTACAATTAGAACCTGTCATCAATGGTGGGGAAACCGCGTTGGAAATAACGGCAGGGTGAATGGTAGAGCGCGTGGAAAATAGTTTCGTCGCAAGGCTACCGCGGTCGTAAACGACCGACGAGAACCAATCGGTCGAAAATGAAAGCAAGCGCCGCGAGCTGACTGCCAAAGTACAATGAACCGACCCTAGTAGCACAAAATATTATATACGCATTCATGTAATATTAAAAAGAAATTCAATATTTTTTTAATATTCATTTTTTTTTAAATATGCAGAATATATTTTTTTTCTAACTTGTTCTTCTTTTTAATTGAATGTTATTTAAATATTGAATTTGTATTTCTCAAATATTGATTTCACATTCATTGTAATATTTATTTTATATTTTTTAAATATCTAGTTTATATTCTCTAAATATTTAGCTTATATTTTCTAAACATTCGATTCACATTTCTTAAACATGCATAGAATAGTTAGATTCAATATTTTTCTCATATGAAAAAATGTGGCTTAAAAAATATTTTTCCAATATCTCAAAAAAATATCAATCTTATATTTTTGTGCTACTAGGGACCCAGTATAGCGATACTTACCACGGTGAATCAATTTAACAATTTCGAATTAGATATAGTCCCTAGTAGCACAAAAATATTAAATGGATATTTTTTTCAAATATTTGCAAAATATTTTTTAAGCCACATTTTTTCATGTGGGAAAAATATTGGTTCGGAATATTGTATACATGTACAATCTACAAGACAACCATTATGTCTATATTAGGAAAAAATATTCTATTTCTACTATTAAACAAAGATTAGTTTGATAATGAGAAAAAGCAACATTTGTTTCATAATATGAAACAAATATTATTTGTATATTAGGAAAAAATATTCTACTTCTAATATGAAATAAAGATTCATTTAATATTTAGAAAAGAATGTTTTTCTCGCAACATGAAATAGATATTTTTTGCATATTTAAAAAGAAATATTTGTTACTGAATATAAAACGAATATTGCATGTATATTTGAATATTAAAAAAAGTATGAAATAGTATTAAAAAGTATTAAATATTAAAAAAATCTCTTTTTAATATTATTCTTATAATTTTTAACATTATTAATAAAAATATCTTTCTGATATGTAAAATAGGGCTTCAGCACGTTTATAATAATAATAATAAATAATAATAATAATAATAATAATACATGAATGTGTGTACAATAATTTGTGCTACTAGGATATACCGACATATTCATGGCATTCGTGGCAAAGAATAGTATCTCTGGCGGATAATTGTCCCTGGGCAGACCCGTGTTGCGGACAATTATCGATAAAATACTGTACTTCTAATATTAAATAAAGATTCATTTTTTTTTTGTATTTAGAAAAAAATATTATTCTCGTAATATGAAATAGATATTTCCTGCATATTTAAAAAGAAATATTTGTTACTTAATATAAAACAAATATTGTATGTATATTTGAATATTAAAAAAAGATTGAATCTCTTTTTAATAATATATGAATGTGTATATAATATTTTGTGCTACTAGGGGTATTTCAACCTAATCGTCGTTGCAACAGCCCGTGACAGGGTAGTGAAATCATTACGTCGACCAATTCATAAGAAAATGACCTTAACGGAGGAAGGAGGTTCCGAACGTTTTGTTTTTTTACGAACTCCGAACTCCATTGCCGACTTAGACCTGTTCGATTCGCGATTCACCGTTTCGATCGAGCGCGTCCTACCACGCAGGGTTGAAATTATTATTTGATGGGAATGGGGATGAGTCACGTTCGTATGATTCATCCGAGAAATAGATATCGCCGCGACAAGACGAACCGTACTACCTAACGCGACCATTTATTTTTTTTCTTCGAAAGAGACATCTACTAATTGTTTAATAATATGTATATTTAAGGAAACGCATATTTTCATAGTTTCTATTTTTTAATGAGATAACGGGAGTGGACAAGTGAAAATAAATAATTTATGTGTTCTTGTATTTTTTCGGAGAACAAATTTTTGCATCAATGTACAGCAGAACTAGCTTCTGGCCGACTTACAATTGTGTGAAACTTATTGGCATGCAATCAATATTTTTTATTAAAAAATATATTCAATAGTTTTATAATAAATTTTCATAGAAAAAATTTTATATATGAAATTTCCATAGAAAATTTAATATCCTCAAATCTGATATAAATTTAATGTTTTATTATAAAATTTATTATATATTATATTATATTATATTACATTATATATTATTATATATTATTTATTATATATTATATATTATTTATATTATATATTATAATATATATTATATATTATATATTATATAATATTATATATTATTATATATATATAATAAAAAAATATTTTTTAAGCCACAATTTTTTCATATGAGAAAAATACTGAATCTAACTATTCTATGCATGTTTAAGAACTGTGAATCGAATGTTTAGTAAATATAAGATAAATATTCAGAGAATATGAACTAGATATTTTTAAAAAATGTAAAGTAAATATTACAAAAAACGTGAAATCAAAATTTGAAAAATATAAATTCAATATTAAAATAACATTAAAATTGAAAAGAAGAACAAATTAGAAAAAAATAAATTCTGCATATCTGAAAAAAATTGTTACTTAATATAAGATAAAAATTGTATATACGTTTGAATATTAAAAGAAGATTGAATCGCTTTTTAATATTATATGAATGTGTATACAATATTTTGTGCTACGAGAGTCCTCGAGTAGCACAAAAATATTGGATAAATATCTTTCTCAAATTTTGAAAAAATATTTTTAAGCCACACTTTTTCATATGAGATAAATATTGGATCTAACTATTGTATGTATGTTTAAGAAATGTGAATTAAATGAAAATATAAGCTAAATATTCAGAGAATATGAACTAGATATTTAAAAAATATAAAGTAAATATTACAAAGAATGTGAAATCAATATTTGAAAAATATAAATTGAATATTTAAATAACATTCAATTAAATAGAAGAACAAGTTAGAAAAAAAACATATTCCGAATATTTAAAAAAAATTGTTACTCAATATAAGATAAATATTGTATGTATATTTGAATATTAAAAGAAGATTGAATCGCTTTTTAATGTTATATGAATGTGTATATAATATTTTGTGCTACTAGTGTATATTCGCGAGAGTAAAATTTGTGTTTGAACAACATGAATCTCAATAAAATAATTTACTTTTTGCATTGTTATAATGCTTTCTTGAAAACTAAACATAAAGTCAATCGTATTGTTAAGAAATATTATGTTCATAATATGAAATAAAGATTATCTGTACATTAGGAACAAAATATTCTACTTCTAATATGAAATAAAGATGCATTTAATATTTAGAAAAAACTATTTTCCTCGTAACATGAAATAGATATGTCTTCTGCATATTTAAAAAAAATTGTTACTCAATATAAGATAAATATTGTATGTACATTTGAATATTAAAAAAAGATTGAATCGCTTTTTAATATTATATGAATGTGTACACAATATTTTGTGCTACTAGGGGAACGCTGCGGAATTTACCGTGAACCAGGATAACGGTCTCGAGAAACGGCGGTGGAGATCTTGGGCACGGCTGTTTAACGCGAAAAGACCGTTCCCGTTGTTAACTGTCATATCCTACGCAAGAAAGACCGGGGAAAGGAACGGAACGATACGATACGGAAGCGCAAAATTACGGTCTGAGCCGACAATAGCTGATGACGACGACGACGACGGACGACGACGACGGCAATGATACTTTCTAGAAGAATGCACGATGGACGTAAGGGGTAACAAAAAGGGTATTACGACGATTTATCGCAAAGACGTGGGTCGTTGGCTCTGAGCAGGATTTCAGACTCGGAGAACCAGACATATCTCGATCCGAATATCGATTCAAAGGGTATTAGTCGGATGAGATAGTCAAAAATGACCTTGAACCGAATAATATCAACGATGTGTCATTCGATAGGACACCAAGAAAATACGTACTGTGCAAAATTTCAATCCTATACATACCTCGATCGGGAGGGTAGTTATGGGGTAAAATTAAAAAATCAGTTTTGCGCCTTTTTTCCATAGTTAACGATGTTTAGAAATTCTGAGAACAATCCAACACATGTGAAGACCCCAAATATATACTTTGCAATTGCTTTCAAATTTTTAAATTGAAAATCATGATGTAAAAAATCAAAAATCTCAAAAAAATCTAAAAATCAGTTTTTCGCCTACTTCCCATAGTTAATGATGTTTAGAAATTCTGAGAACAATCCAACACGTGTCAGGAACCCAAATATATACTTTGCACGTGCTTTCAAATTTTTAAATTAAAAATCATGCTTGTAAAAAATCCAAAATCTAAAAATCAGTTTTTCGCCTATTTTCCATAGTTAATGATGTTTAGAAATTCTGAGAACGATCCAACACGTGTCAAGACCCCAAATATATACTTTGTAATTGGTTTCAGATTTTTGAAGTGCAAATCATGCTTGTAAAAAATCAAAAACTCCCAAAAAAATCGAGAAAATACAGATTTTACATGGAAGTTTTAGAGTGACAACTGTTATTGTATATTTTTACAGTAACGATATATTGTTATAGATATTGTTCTTGAATTTTTTCAGATTTTTTGGTTAAGCGCGCCGTTAAAAAAAAAATAAAAAACAATTTTTTGGACGTTTTTTCCGCGAAGAACTAAGCTAACCTTAAAATTGTTCCGTTCTATTTATTCTGTAAGCCAGAATAAATCAGTATTCTTAAATAATATTAAATTTTATATATAAAAAATTGTTACATGAAAATCTAATATAAACCTGAAATAATATTAAATTTTTTATATGAAAATTCAATATTAACCTGAAATAATATTAAATTTTGTATATATAATTTACAAATACATAATTTTTTATTTTTATATAAAAATTTCCTTTCTTTTTATTTGTTACTTATTGAAGCTGATATACAAAATAAGTTATTATTATTAATTATTTTATTGAATATTTAATATATAAAAATCAATAAATTTTTTTTATATATAACCCCCAATAATATTAAATTTTATATATAATCTCATGTACAAAAAATTTTTATATAAAAATTCAATATAAACCTCAAGTAATATTAAATTTTATATATAAGATTCATCCCGTGAAGACTGTTAATGGGATTTTTTCCTTTCTATAATTGAAACTTTTCCCCATCAGCGACATCCCCAGACTTATTAGAGATAAGCACCTAAACTCTATAGCACACAAATTAGTAAACCTATAAAAGCGCCAACGAAGCCTAGCTAAAAGTTACGCTTGCGAGCATCAAATATCTAAAAATCAACAATAATACGTAGGTATATTTTTGTTCTATGTTTATTGTTACCTAAAGTCTAAGACTGTACCGCATTTAATAATAAACATGTTCCAAAAGAAGAAAAAGATTTAGGTGTTCGACTGTTGACCTGCTTATACCAGGTTCACGCCTGGCATACATATACTTTTACTTTACTTAATTAATTCTTTTTTTTATAATAAATTTAATTCTTTTTTTATAATAATGTAAATATGTAATAATCAATGGTATTATTGTTGTTTTCTTTTAGAAGCACCCTTTATCGTACTCGCGAATTAGCTTCATGCGCCGTTCGTCTATCTAACGGATAAGAAACGACCTTATCACTCGATTACGTCTATCGAGAGGACAGAAAACGAGATAAAGAAACCTTTAACCGGGCGGTGACAAAACCGTGGCCGTCATAAATATTCGTAAGAAGCGTCCCGTCGAGATATTCGATAGCTCGCAAACGAGTGGCCCTCCGAAGAACAGAGGCCCCTTCTCGATGACCCCACGAGTTTCCTAATTGATGCGGTCGTGTCCCAAGCTCCGAGCTAATTTTCCCTATCTCTTCGGGTACGCGTCATTATAGCCGTTGATCATCGTCGTCGACCCTGCAATCTCTTCGGACGGTCCGTTGATGATGGCACAAGAATGTTACGCGACGATAGAACGATGGGCATTGATTCCTAAATGTCCATAGACCTCGGAAATGAAGAAATTGGTAGGAAAAGTATCAATGAAAATTAATTAAACACGAGATCGTTAGATGGCTACAATTCTTGCTAGTAATTATTGACCTTTACGCTTTTTCCTGTCGCGAATCTAGGTGCACGGATAGTGCAACAACCAAGTTATCGCAAGTAAAAATAAGAATGGGAAGATTATTGTACGTATAAATAAAATATATTCCCACACTTATATTATTGACTGTTATGCTTGTTCTAGATGCACGATAGTGCAACAACCAAGTTATCGCAAGTAAAAATAAGAATGGGAAGAGTATTCTACGTACAAATAAAATGTATTCCCCCACTTATATTATTGACCGTTACGCTTTTTCCTGTCGCGAATTCCATGACGCGATTCTAGGTGCACCAACGGCAACAACCAAGTGTTGCAAACATGGGGAAATGACTAGCAACTTATTGTAACGCAAGTTATGGCTGTTTCCGCATAAATAAATTGTTAATTAAAACGTAACCTACAAATATCTGTCTGTGTCACTTCCAATCATAGTTTTCGTGGTTATTTGCATACGCTTCTTGGATATTTAACGCGCGTAAAGATCCGCGGTCTATTTATAACAAAACGTCATTGAATTTCTCGATCCGGACCACTGTGCGACGCCAACGTCTCGAAACGGCGTTCAACGAGACCGCTTAAACAGAAATTACGGGCAATGTAAGCTCGCTCGATTAACCAGCTCGGAAATCTCGAGCTTACGCTCGCGATGCGATTAACCTAACCCGATGCGAGACAGCAGAGAATGGAATCGTCCTACGCGATGCGCCAAGACGAGACAAGACGGGAGGACGTCGCGAGACGCACCGCGTCGTTACTCCGCGTCGCATACACGACGAATCTGAAAAGACTACGAGCATAAATTAATCGAAAGGAGATTTCCATTCACGCTCTGTCACTCTCCTTCCAACGCTCGACGCGTCAACTACGACACGACTGATTTCCCGCATCCCCTCTGCTCGAAATTCCGATCCACGATCATGCAATTGGTGGATCGCTAACGACCGTCCACCACGGCCACTCGACCGTGCATCGAAAATGGAAATCACTGGAACGAGAGTTTGAAAATTGACAACTGACAAGAAAATCAACAAGTGTAATCCTGTCGACACCAAATCTGTTATTATTATATTATTTATTATATATATTATATTATTAATTATTATTATTATATTATTATACATATTTTATTATTTATTATTATTATATTATATATACTATATTATTTATTATTATTATTATATTAATATAATATGAATATTTTGGAATATTTTGCGTAACAGAAATAAAGCAAATGATTCTTACACGTTGAATTTTCTTTATACGATTTTTGTGGGTCGAAGATCATTTGTAGGTCATATTGTGTAACATGGAGGAATATAAAAAATATAAGCTAAATATTCAGAGAATATACACTACATATTTAAACAATATAAAGTAAATGAGAATCCAATATTTTTGAAAAATATAAATTCAATATTTAAATAACATTCAATAAAATTTTCAAATTTAATTAAAACTTTTAACAAAAATTAGAAACTATGGATATCTATTACTTTCTGTGCACTGCTTCAGGGAATATTCCATTTTATCTTCCAAAGGACCTTATTACAGTTGAGAAATTTTTATATTATGTTATATAATTTTATATACTTTCTGATATTACATAAAGATTTATTTTATAATAAGAAAAAAAATATTTTTTTTTATAATACGAAATAAATATTATTTGTACATTAGGTAAAAATATTCTACTTCTAATATGAAATAAAGATCCATATATTATTTGGAAAAAATTATTTTTTTCGTAACATGAAATAGGTATTTCCTGCATATTTAAAAAGAAATATTTGTTACTTAATATAAAATAAATATTGCATGTATATTTAAATATTAAGAAGAGATTGAATCTCTTTTTAATATTATATGAATGTGTATACAATATTTTGTGCTACTAGGGAACGTTTTTTTTTTTAATAAAACATCTCATACGAGATTTATCTTTCCTCGTTGTACAAGTTGTACACTCCGGATTATCAATAAATCCAATGCGAGTCAGAGATTATTACAAAAAATGTGAAATCAATATTTGAAAAATTTAAATTCAATA
>CM052338.1:1396205-1419779 GCA_028455595.1 Lasioglossum vierecki
TTTAATGTGTAACGGGTATGAAATTTTGAAAATTACTTTTCGTTTTTCGTAATAAGCGTTGGAGAGCTGTCTTGAAACTTCTATTTCTAACTTAAGTTTGAAGGCACTTGGGATGCCATAGGGCCCCGAAATCTAATTAAATTTATTTAATGTGTAGCGGTATGAAAGGTTTCATTACTTTTCAATTTTGTTCATAAGCGTTGGAGAGCTTTCTTGCAACTTCAATTTTTAACTTGAGTTTGAAAGCCTTAATATATTTTCCGCTTGGGCTTCCATTTGACTTGAGCCGCTATTGGGTCCCGAATTCGCAGTATTCATTTTTGTTTACAAAAGAAAACTCAATTTATTTACGAAAAATTCAGTTTACGAGAGTTCTCATGCAACTTCTATTTCTAACTTTAGTTTGAAGGTCCAATATATGTTCCGCCTTGGGCCTCCATTTGACTTGAGCCGCAACTGGGTCCCGGATTCGCAGTATCAATTTTTGTTTACAAAAGAAAATTCAATTTATTCACGAAAAATTAAGTTTATTAGAGTTCTCATGTAACTTCTATTTCTATCTTGAGTTTGAAGGCACTAATATATTTTCCGCTTGGGGCCTCCACTTGAGTTGAGCCACCATTGCGTTTGGATCTGTTCGAGAACGATGCCGTTTCACGCCCCGCTCGCTTTTATATTCCTAGGGATGTGAGAAATTGTGGATTGGCTCGGTCGATGCAACAACGAACATTCCCGGAGGACTGGACGATAGCGAGAAACCCCGAACCAACCGCGTCGTACATCAAGGGATGAGTACTTGTGATACTGGAGTACAGTATTTTATCGATAATTGTCCCCAACACGGGTCTGCCCAGGGACAATTATCCGCCAGGGATACTATTCTTTTCCACGAATTCAAGTCTCTAGCTTATCGGGAAGGTAGTTTAAAATCAATTGCAAAATTTGTCACCGTGACGCTCTGAATAAAATAAATAGACCTTAAAGGTTTATGGCGGCCTTGTTTTCGTTGATCCTCGAACGAAAGTGGCGCTCGATCTGTTTTAGCCCAGATTCGGAAGAGGTTCGCTTTTGAACGCGTCAGCTGTTACTCCGCTCTACTCTGAAAGTCTTGATCCAGTGGGGCTGGCTGGCTCTTACTCGTTCGTATCGCGCGAACGATCAAAATGCAAGCAAGCACGCGCGCGCGCTTAGCTATCTCTCGCGGAGGTATTTACGTTGTGGAATACATTTCGAACGGTGCGTAGGAAATCATAATCGCGTCGAATAGCGACTCGTCCCACAGTCACAGCCCGAGACCGTTTCCGTGCGTACCTTTAATTTAACCCTAGTAGCACAAAAATATTAGATAAATATTTTTGTTCAAATATTGGAAAAATATTTTTTAAGCCACATTTTTTCATAAGAAAAATATTGGATCTGAATATTGTATACGTGTACAGGAAATATAAACTGAATGTTTAAAAAATGTAAGCTAATAGATATTCATAGTTTCTAATTTTTGTTATAACTTTTTCTTAAATTTGAAAATTTTATTGAATGTTATTTAAATATTCAATTTATATTTTACAAATATTGGACTCACATTTACTTTATATTTGTTTAAATATCTAATTTATATTCTCGGAATATGTAGCTTATATTTTTTAAACATTCAATTTATATTTCTCTTATATTAAAATATTTTTCTCATATGAAAAAATGTGGCTTCACAAGAATATTTTATATTGTTGAACGGGATAAGTTTAACTGAGAAAACCAAGGGAGTCTATTTTCATTAAAAAAAAAATACTGAAAATAGGTTTTGCCCTTGAGAAGAAATCTCTCGGTTCAGATCTATCTAAGTAAATAATAAATTCTTTCCTGTTCGATTTATCTATTCATTACTCTCCGGTCTCGTTTCGGAGCCGGGAATCGATCCTTGAAACGATTCGGCGATCATCTCCGGAGGCCGTTCAGTTATCAGAGCCAACGAGCCACTGAGGTCGATCCCATGATTTAAACGCATCAAAATATATCTAGCGATTCGAACGATCGATCAGTCAATCATGCATCATTCGGTCGCTCGAGCGAAATGCAGCAAATAGCTTAATCGCGAAGGCTTAAACGGATAACATGTGCGAGTCGCGCAAGGTGTCCGACTAGCTTGCTCAATTCGAATGCATCCTGTTTTCACACATTGTTTTAAAATGAAACTTTTTTATTCATATACTGTAGCAAAATAATTGATCTATATTCCTAAAAAGTTCAACTGACTCAAATCTACAAAAAGTAATTTTTAAATTTGCAATATAGGCCCACATAAAAAAGTTGCAAAATGCAATTTGTTGTATTTTCTCTACAATTCTGATCAATTGCAATTTTTGATAAATTTTTTATTCGTATCCTGTAGAAAAATAATTGCTCTAGCTTCCTAAAAAGTTATATATATATATATATATATATATATATATATATATATATATAAAATTTTATTAAAATACAATAAAGAATATAGTGTACCGTTATTTAAAAAATTGTATATATATAAGACAATTAACAGGAATTTCAATAATTAAACAGAATTTGTTTCTCTGTAAACCAAAGTTTTCCGTTATTTATTTATGTACACTTAACTATTATTTACACTATATACACGCTGTAAACCTGTAAACCAAAGAAACGACAATTAGAGTTAATTAATTCATCCCTCTTCTATATGCGCTATTAACTTGTTCTCTAACAATCACTATTCACACGTGCTCTATCCTAGCTCCCTATAGGTCGATCTTTTAGATTCCCTCTTGATCTACTCTACTGAGACGCGGTACATTCAACTAAAGAAAGTGCACTTTCTTTACATATAATTTTATATATAAATTAAATTAATATTTCTATTAAAATTTAAATATAATGATTTAATTTTTGTTTACAATAAAGAATATGGTGTACCGTTATTTAAAAAATTTTATATATATATATAAAATTATATATATAAATTAAATATATATATAATTTTTTAAGAAACGGTACACCATATTCTTTATTGTAAGCAAAAATCAAATCATTCTATTAAAATAAATAATAAATAAATATAATTATATATATAAATTAAATATATATATATATAAAATTTTTTAAATAACGGTACACCATATTCTTTATTGTAAGCAAAAATCAAATGATTCTATTTAAATTTTAAGAGAAGCATATATTTATAAAGAAACATATAACATAATATGATATAACACAAATTCTTAACCATAAATTTTTTACATTTTTAAATACTATTAAAACATGTGTATTATTGCACAAACTCAGCTAGCTCGTTCAATCCGAATGCATCCTGTTTTCACACATTGTTTTATTCTCATCCACGAAAGGTTGATACTTCCCTCTCCCTCCGTCCGTTCTTTCCTCGTCCTGCGACTCTACTCGCTCTCCACGGATCGTTAAATCCCGACCCAACCCAACCCATAACCGAGAGCTTTCTTAGATTACTTCCTTCGTAATCTGTTCCCCGAAAGAATTTCAACGCCCCGAGAGACCGTCCGCATTTCACCGGTAAATCCTCACGGTCGTGCGTTCCCCCCCTCCCTCTCTCTAAACGCACGATTCCCAAACGCCTCGCAGAGGGATGAAACAAAACAATAGTGGAGAAAAATCATTAGAAAAATTATTACTTTATGGAGTTAAAACTGTTGGGAAATGAAAAGGGGCTAATGGAAGAATGAAACACAACAAAATAACATAAGAATTCATTTATTATAACAAATTAAACGAGCAAATAAACAAAATGTTATACGGAAAAAAGTTTCCGATTACTAGAACTGCTGGAATGAAGTTTTTAAGAAACACAATTTGAAAAAGAAAATATATTTTTCAATTTTATATTAATTTATATTAATATATATTATTAATATATATATATATATATATATATATATGTATATTAATTATATATTATTAATTATTCATTTATTATTATATATATTAATATATATATTAATTTACATTAATAAATTTATATTAATTTATATTAATAAATTTATATTAATTTAATGTTCTTTGTAGCAATTGATTCTGTAGACTTTCCCGAATATAGAGATATCCCATATTAATACGTTTTAAACAATCGTTAAAGATGAGGAGATAACCTTATTATACCAATTTCTGAGGATATTTTTCAATTTATCTTAAAAAATAAGGTAGCAGCGGAAAATCGGAATATATCACGCGATAGAACAGACTTTTATCTTGAGACTAACCCAACCCCAACTCTTCGAAGTTAATAAGTCGATGTGTCTTTCGAACCAGAAAGCAAAATACATTCGCCCGACATGAGTGGGCCACCAGTGCCGCGTCATATTTCGTAGTATCTGGTGGTAACTCATGTCGCGGAAAGATATTTTGCTTTCTGGTTCGAAAGAACGCAGACTTATTAACTTCGAAGGGTTGGGGTTGGGTTAGTCTCAAGATAAAAGTCTGCTCTATCGCGTGATATATTCCGATTTTCCGCTGCAACCTTATTTTTTAAGATAAATTGAAAAATATCCTCAGAAATTGGTATGAAGAGGTTATCTCTCCATCTTTAACGACTATGTAAATATGTTTAAAGATTCATAATGTATCAATATGGGATATCACTATATTCGGGAAAGTCTACAGAATCAATTGCTAGAAAGAACAATGCAATATCTTGTATAATAACATGACAATATTTGTTTAAAATTGAAAAATATATTTTCTTTTTAAAATTTAGTTTCTTAAAAATTGTGCGTCCCGGGGAAAAATTAAGAACAGATTTGGAATCAGCAAAAAAACTCTATAGGAATCATCCAACTGCAATTGTTAAACAAATTTGGCGTTGGACAGTGTAAATCGAATCGCAAACTTTCTTCCAGCAGTTCTATTAATCGGAAACTTTTGTTCCGTATAACATTTTGTTTATTTGCTCATTTAATTGTTATAATAAATGAATTTTTATGTTATTTAGTTGTGTTTCATTCTTCGATAAGCCCCTTTTCATTTCCCATCAATTTTAACTCCATAAAGTAATAATTTATACTTCTAAATTGTCTAACTTGAGTCTGAAGGCCCCAATATATTTTCCGCCTGGGGCCTCCATTTGACTTGAGCCGCCACTGGGCCCCGGGAAGCTACAGGGCCCCGAATTCGCAGAATTCAATTCATTTACGAAAAATTAAGTGTACGAGAGTTTTCATGCAACATCTATTTCTAACTTGAGTTTGAAGGCCCCAATATATTTTCCGCTGGGGTCTCCATTTGACTTGAGCTGCCACTGGGCCCCGAATTCGCAGTATTCAATTTTGTTTACAAAAGAAAATTCTATTTATTTATACGGGGTGTACTAGGTGTATCAGCAAACTCTACCGATATTAAGGACACCGTTAACTCGACTAATAGTCGAGGAAAATGATTTCGTGTTTACGATAATTTCACGATATCAACGGTCCCCATTAGTTCCAATTGGCGAGCGTGCTAATTCCACAATTATGTCGAGCTATGGCACATGAAATTGCACCGAGAAAACTTTCGTCGGCTCGACGAAACGCTGGATCGTTCAGGATGGCGTGCCACGACACAAAAATAAATAAATAATAATAAATAATTCATATAAATTTTTATAATTTTGTCCAGTATAAAAGTTTTGCAAATAAGTATGGACTATACTTTCAACACATTTGTAACTTTTTATTGCAAATCTTTTGGTAATTATTTACATTTTTTTTAAATATTGAAAAAAGTATTAAAAAATGTTTTTAAATTTTTTTAATAATATTTAAAAATAATATTTTTAATTATTAATATTCTTAATATTTTAAATTTTTTAAATAATATTTAAAATTAATATTTTTAATTATTAATATTCTTAATATTAAAATTTTTTTAATAATATTTAAAATTAATATTTTTAATTATTAATATTCTTAATCTTAAAAAAAATACAATAATATTTATAATTAATATTTTTAATTATTATTATTTAGTTATTAATATTCTTAATATTTTTAAAATTTTAATTTTAAAATAGTTAAACAAATAAAAAATGATATTATTTGTGATATGCAAACGTTGTGGGATCATTAAACATTATAAATAATTTTGGCCAGCTAAATTGCTGAAAGGGACCACTGTGTGACGGTCCATCTCCAGCGATCGGACTCGAACTCGGCCAGTAGGGAGAAATGCGCGGCCGGCTACTTCACGTTTGAGGCAGGTCGGCCACTTTAAATCACCGGAAACGCGCAGGTAGCGAACACGCGGCTAAACCTCACGAGTCCCCCCCTGACCGCTCCTCTTTCTCCGGCCTACTCCTATCGTTCATGTTTTCAACTCTGCGCCTTTTAAAACATATGAACGAACGTTCTACGAAACGTATTTCGTTCGAAGTAACTGGAAAGTAAATTTCGTTCAAAGTAACTGAAAGTAAATGGAAAATAACTTTCTTATAAATTGGGAAGTTAATTAGTATACGTAGTGATGGGCACCATCGATTAAAACTATCGACTAAATCGATAGTAGCCAACTACTATTTTCAGTCGACTGATTTTTTAAACTATCTTATTTATAATTTATATTTTTTAAACTATATTATAGATTTTAAAAGATTTATTATCAAATACGTTCACTCATTGGCTATATCGAATAATTCTTTCGTTAATAATGTTAAATAACAATTAATTATTGTACTAGAAATATTATCCAATTATTAAATAACCATACTTGTATATTGTACTTACGGGAATAACTATTTTAATCATAACCTAAAGAGAAAGTAGTATTTTATAATTATATCTGACAATAACAGATATTTTTCTAAAAGGTTCATTAACACTTTGCCTTTATATTGCTAAAGGATAAATAATAATATGTGAGAGATGACATACGTAAAAATACATCGGAATCTGCTGGTGTTTTCCTCGATGTTTGCTCTACTTTGGACTTATTTTTCTGTCACAATTAAACATTTTTCACTCATATGATGGGACACAGCGTGGTGCAGTGAAACTTCCTCTATCAAATGAACCCTTGTGCAGCTCAAAATATGATCGTATAAGGTAAAAAAACGACAGCCCGTGATTGTATTCAATTTCCCCATATGCCATTCATGATGCCAGAGTCTAAAGCAAGTCTAAAGCCAATTTTAGTTCAGCTTGTTAGACCAGATGGCGCCTAGTCAGGACTGCCAACGTGGAATCGTAATAACAAAAATATATAGGGCTTGAGTCCACTCGGATGTACTAATAGCAATAAAGACATTAATAAAAAAAGAAAAAAACGTGGAATCATAGCAAAATTGAAGCGTTAGACTGATACATATGTATGTTTATCAGTGTTACCACAAGAAAACTTTCTTCACGCAGACGTTGGTAACACTGATAAATACCCTAGAATAGGTATGTCACGTGCTATGCCTTGCCTTTTAAGCAATCCTAAATAGTTACTTGTTGTCCAAGTCTAAATTCCTCAATAACAAATAATTTCATCATCAAAACAGTGTTCACGGGAATCGATTGTTTGAACTTATACGAGCATATTAGGAGCTGTGCGAGGGCTCATTATAAAGAGGAAGGTCGATTGTAGCGGGCTCAACTCATGATTTAAGTAAAAAAAATCGTTTTGTATTAGAATAATACATGGGAACCTGATGGTGGTTGTCTCGATTTTCCCCCCTACTTTAGACGCTCATATTATTAATTATAAACATAATCTCGTTAAATCACGAGCAGAGTGAAGTGCGTTGAACCTTCCTCTTTAGAATGAGCCCTCACACAGCTCGTAACATGTTCGTATATGAACAAACAACTATTTCCCGCTAACACTGTTTTACATGTTTTTCTAGTAATATTCTAGTTATATTCTGCCCTTACCATACCCCCTTAAGCAACACTATTTATTATAGAAATTCATAAAAATTGAATCCTGCATCGTCTAATTGACTAACTGTTCTAATATTCGAACTGTCGTGTTTCCTTTATTTTGAATAATTGAGGTTTCATTATAATTTGTTTTCTTTCATATAAATAAAAATACATACGTACAACTGTGCCACATATACGATTATTTCAGAGGAACATATTGTTAAATTGTTCACTCAATTGTCAATGTACTTGTTCATTAACCTAACCTAACCTAACCACAGAGAAAAAACTTTCTCCGCGCAGACTTTGGTAACACTGATAAATACCCTAGAATAGGTATGTCACGTGCTATGCCTTGCCTTTTAAGCAATCCTAAATAGTTACTTGTTGTCCAAGTCTAAATTCCTCAATAACTTTGAAAACCAACAATTGAAAATTAATATGTTCCTTATATATGTTTATCAGTGTTACCACAAAAAACTTTCTTCACGCAGACGTTGATAACACTGATAAATACCCTAGAATCGGTATGTCACGTGATGCACCTTGCCTCTTTAGACGGTTCCTTAGAACGAAGGATTATTTTCGTTCTTATGAAAAATTTCAAACATTTCCTGTTGTTCGCGCGATTTCTCAATGATTTGATAGCACGGTACCGAGGTAGCGTTTCGTAGAGAGAGAAAGAGAGAGAGAGAGAGAGAGAGAGAGAGAGAGGCGAGCGCGACCTCGATCGAATTTACCGGCGTTTTCTGCAACAAGATCTGCTTTCTCTCATTACTACGCCGTCATGAAAGTATAATACTTATGCTCGATGGTGCACCGAGAGATCTCGGTGCACGGGCCAGACGCATATTGGAAAAGTGCAAATGCAACTCCAGCGCGATGATCCCCTCTCTTCTGGCTTCTCGAGAAGGCCGACGTAAATACTTGCGTCTCTCGCTGTTCGTGTTCGCGATGCAATTATAATGTATCGCTTTCGTAGTCAACTTTTCATGCTCGGTATGTATCGCGGACGCGCTGGTCGCCGGTAAATCGGACCGGAAACGAATTTAGCGTGCTGGAGAAACGTCGGAAACAATCGATTGTCCCGAGGCACAAATGGCTCAACTGGCAAACTTCGTGAGCGCATGCGCGCCACGTACGGCTCTTCGCTCTACCCTAATAGCACAAAATATTGTATACGCATTTATATAATATTAAGAAGCGATACAATATTCTTTTAATATTAAAATGTACATACAATATTTATCTTATATTAAGTAACAATTTTTTTTTAAATATGCAGTATATATTTTTTTCTAACTTTTTCTTCTTTTTAATTGAATGTTATTTAAATATTGAATTTATATTTACCAAATATTGATTTCACATTCTTTGTAATATTTATTTTATATTTTTTAAATATCTAGTTTATATTTTTTAAACATTCAATTTATATTTCTTAAACATGCATAGAATAGTTAGATCCAATATTTATCTCATATGAAAAAGTGTGGCTTAAGAAATATTTTTCCAATATTTGAACAATATATTTATCCAATATTTTTGTGCTACTACCTAGTAACACAAAATATTGTATACAAATTTATATAATATTAAAAAGAGATTCAATCTTCTTTTAATATTCAAATATACATACAATATTTGTTTTTTATTAAGTAACAAATATTTCTTTTTAAATATGCAGGAATTATCTATTTCATGTTACGAGAAAAATATTTTTTTCTAAACATTAAATGAATCTTTATTTCATATTAGAAGTAGAATATTTTGTTCCTAATATACAATTATTTGTTTCATATTATGAGAAAAATGTTTCTTTCTCATTATAAGACAAATCTTTGTTTAGTATTTATAAATAGAATATTTTTTCCTAATATACAGATTATGTTTGTTCTTGTACTTTGTAGATGTGTACAATATTCCGATCCAATATTTTTCTCATATGAAGAAATGTGGCATAAAAAATGTTTTTCCAATATTTGAACAAAAATATCCATTTAATATTTTTTCCCCTGTGTCCCTACCCTCCACGCAGTGCAATTATTCACTAAAAGAATGGTAAGCGTGGGGCCCCGGGATACTGTAGGGCCCCGAATTGTAATTAAATTTATTTAATGTGTAACGGTATGAAATTTTGAAAATTACTTTTCGTTTTTGTTAATAAGGGTTGGAGAGCTGTCTTGAAACTTTTATTTCTAACTTTAGTTTGGAGGTCCTGGGATACCATAGGGCCCCTAATTCTAATTAAATTTATTTAATGTGTAACGGTATGAAATTGTGGAAATTACTTTTCGTTTGTGGTAATAAGCGTTGAAGAGCTTTCTTGCAACTTTTATTTCTAACTTGAGTTTCAAGGTCCCAATATATATTCCGCCTGGGACCCCGGGATACCATAAGGCCCCGAATTCTAATTAAATTTATTTAATGTGTAACGGTATGAAATTTTGAAAATTACTTTTCGTTTTTGGTAATAAGCGTTGAAGAACTTTCTTGAAACTTCTATTTCTAACTTGAGTTTCAAGGTCCCAATATATTTTCCGCCTAGGGCCCCCATTTGACTTGAGCCGCCACTGAGCCCCGAATTCGCAGTTTTAAACATTGCAAAAAAAGATAAAAAAATTTTACTGTGATTTTAGCTTATGGTGCCAATAATTTTACAGTTTATCCTATAACAAAATAAATTCGTAATCGCACATATAAAATTTTTTAAAAAATCCTGACATAGGCCCTTCTTCCAGACACCCATTCAATTGTTATATATTTGCTCGTTTATCTAAATAATATTAAATAACTTGTCTTAACTTATTCGACGAATGAATGCAATATCTCCATCGACCTCGCGTAACTATCGCACCCAAAATCGCGAAGAGGCGCCGCGAGCAGCTGCTGAGTCTTGCCAAGAAAGCGTGAGGGGCCGATGCAAAGACGAGAATTCTGGTTTCAGAATTTTTCATAACCCACATTTGAAAGTGTTACCCGACGCCGCTTGTGTATCCGCGCCTCTCGAGAGCCGCGCGCGCCAAGCGCCTGGCTGGCTGCTTGCTTGCCTGCCAGCCTGCTTCATCCTTCTCTTTGTTCCGCAATGGAATGCCAGCTATGCACCGTTTCAAGGACTCCGGAGAGCATGGATTATGCTCCGAGGAAAAATTAACGCTTCGCGGCTTTTCAAATGTTCGGTTATTCGAATATGCGAATAGCAGAAACTCGTTCCCGATACTGGAACAACGTTAACACATTACACGAAGTGGTATTTCGGCTGAAAACCTGGCCATAAATAAAAATTGTAAATATTTACAGAGAATATTGTGGTAGCGTCCTAATATACAGGGTGTCTCAAAATTCCTTCAATATCTGGAAATTGGAGATTCAGGTGATCATTTGAAGCAACATTTTCTTTTGAAAAAATCACGTCCGAGGCTTTGTTAAGGAGTTATTAACGAAAAACACGGACCAATCAGAGCGCGACCTAGACGCGTGTTGGCACAGTGGGCCCGTCGCGCCATCTGTCAATTGGATGACTGCGCCAATACGCGTCTAGGTCGCGCTCTGATTGGTCTGTGTTTTTCGTTAATAACTCCTTAATAAAGCTGCTGGCGTAATTTTTGCAAAGGAAAATGTTGCTTCAAATGAACTCGAGAACCTCCAATTTCCAGATGTTGAAGGAATTTTGAGACACCCTGTATATTTTGTATGGCTACATTTATTTTAATTCTTGATTATTTATATCGTCAAACCTTATATTGAATTATATATGAATTATATAATATGAATTATAACGAATTATATTATATCAATATAATTATATTATATTAAATTGAATTAAATTGAATTTTCATATAAAAAATTTTTGTATATGGAATTTATATAGAAAATTTAATTTTATTGAGGTTTATATTGAATTTCACTCCTTTTTTTCTTTATCCAAACTACTCACTTGTGTCTCCACTTAAAACGTAGCACTTGTTCGATACACACACCTTTGATCGCAGCATTACATTCATACGCGTCTTTTTCATTTATAATTTTTATATTAACAGTGATCTTCCTGACAAAATTTCGAATAGATGTTGTCACATAAGGTATTTACAGTATATTAAGCATATCTTTGTCAATGTTGAATTTTTTTATATTTATTTTTACCAATCTCCAAACCTGATTAAGAGCTTTTAAATTTTCATGACTTTTTTTTCATAAATCAGTGTTTTTAACAAAACATAGTTTTATTATTTATTAGCTTAAATTAATTTAAAAACTACAAAACGTATTTTTTAAATTTTCAATACAGACCCACATAAAAAAGTTGTAAAATGCAACTTTTAGTATTTTCTCTACAATTCTGATCAATTGCAATTTTTGATAAATTTTTTATTCACATCCTATAGCAAAAATAATTGCTCTAGCTTCCTAAAAAGTTCAATTGACTCAGATTTACAAAACGTATTTTTTAAATGTTCAATATAGGCCCATTTAAAAATGTTGTATAATACAAGGTTTAGTATTTTCTCTAAAATTCTGATCAATTGCAATTTTTGATAATTTTTTTATTCATATCCTGCAGCAAAATAATTGATCTAGCTTCTTAAAAAGTTCAATTGACTCAGATATGCAAAACGTAGTTTTTAAATAGTAAGTAATATAATATAAATAGTAATATAATATTAGTTTTCAATATAGGCCCACATAAAAAAATTATAAAATGCAACGTTTCTTTATATTAGGTGAAGTAAAAAGTTCTGAGCGTTTTTCGCTTTATTTCGACGATGAAATTAACTTACTTAGGATTATTCGATTTAGATCAAATATGCGCCGTTTTGTTCTGTTACTTTTGTACATTTTGATGGCAATTTCATAATTCCGCGGTTGAAGAAGTCCTCGTCCCTATTGTTAAAAAACTTGACCAGCTCATTTTCACAAGCCTCTCTTGAGGGCATTTTTGTACCATCAAGAAAATTTTGCAATAATATTTAACATCGATCAATTGTAATTTTCTCGAAAATTATTTTTCACACCCTGTAACAAACTAATTGCTCCAGCTTCCAAAACAACTTAAATTCTTGTAGTACAATATTAACACTAGGTTCTGATATCCTTAATTTGCGATTATTAAGATTGTAAAGACACTTCCCTGCTCTTTTTTTTATTTGACGTGTTTTATTTATTTATTTTATTTGTGTCTTTTTTTATTTGAATAGACAAATTCTTGTTACGATTGTAAAATCATGCGAAGTATAATAGCTATTTCTAGAGCTCCGTAAACCTAGTGTTAAAAAAAAGTAATCGTCTGTTTCAGAGTCTCTAAATATTAGTGGTAGTCACTGTACATCGCGAAAGAAGAAAGAGCGAGAGAACTGAAAATTCGGAAGCGTTTCTAGGTAAAACGTGGGCAACGTTCCGTACCGGGGCGAAATTGGTCAAGCCAGCCAATTGATCCGGCCCACTCCGCGCCTTATTTATACCTATCTTAGTAATGATTAGTTCAATGGGTACTTCCTCTTTTGTTCCAGTTCTGTCATTGTTCTATTCGAACGAGCAGCCATTATACGAAAGGGTTGTCGCGATTCTTGATATGGGAATACAATCTGTAATGGGTTGGCGAGAGAGATGGCATCTCTTTCGATGGTACCAGAATATTTTCTCTGTGAAGTATCGTTGCGCCGCACAGTGGGTGAGGGAGCGATCTTTGTGGCCAAAAATCTGCCTACAACTCAGTTCTTCACCGATTCAATTAAAATTTTTTTTAAATGTTCGTGAAGGTCTATATTTTGATGACGTGCTGCGCAAAAATCGTTATCAAGAATCCTTATCTATAAAATTCACAGTGGGCGATAAAGCGATCTTTGTGGCCAAAAATCTGCCTACAACTCAGTTTTCCACCGATTCAATTGAAATTTCTTTCTAAATGTTCGTCAAGGTCTATATTTTGATGACGTGCTGCGCAAAAATCGTTATCAAGAATCCTTATCTACAAAATTCACAGTGGGCGATAAAGCGATCTTTGTGGCCAAAAATCTGCCTACAACTCAGTTTTCCACCGATTCAATTGAAATTTTTTTTTAAATGTTCGTCAAGGTCTATATTTTAGATTTACAGTTAAAAATTTTGCGGTTTAGGGTTAAGAAGCGTCGGCAACTCAGCTGGGACATGCAAATTTATGGTATGGGCGGATGAAGTATCGGAGTTATTGAGTTTTGTAGATGAGGATTCTCGATAACGATTTTTGCGCAGCACGTCATCAAAATATAGACCTTCACGAACATTTAAAAAAAAATTTTAATTGAATCGGTGGAAAACTGAGTTGTAGGCAGATTTTTGGCCACAAAGATCGCTTTATCGCCCACTGTGAATTTTGTAGATAAGGATTCTTGATAACGATTTTTGCGCAGCACGTCATCAAAATATAGACCTTGACGAACATTTAGAAAAAAATTTCAATTGAATCGGTGGAAAACTGAGTTGTAGGCAGATTTTTGGCCACAAAGATCGCTTTCTCGCTCACTGTGCGCCGCGATCCATCGAAAAACGACATTCCTAAACGGGACGCTACGGCTCGCTCGCTTTCTATTACGTCCGTGTATTGCGGGTAATGTCGACTCGCTCGTAACGGACCAACGACCGTTCTACAATTTTGCTATCCCTTCAGCGCTTCCTTCTGTTCGAGTGTATTCGGATCCTTCTCGTGGAAGAATCGAAATGAATTAATATAATGAACCAGAGGTGGGCATTATTTGGCGAAACAAATATTTCAAATACTATTTAATATTGCCGAATTTATTTTGCTTAAAGAAAATAGTATTTTAAATAACATATACAATTTCGAAAATAAAATATTTCTATTTTAACAATGGGAACCACGAATAAAATATTTCTATTTTATTAATCTGAAACACAAAATAGAATATTGTATTTTTTGTGCCTACTGAGGTTTGCTGATAAACATACAGAGTATCTTATCACCAGTAAACTATTTCTACTCATAAATCTATTGATCGCGAACCATTATTTTCAGCAACAATATTTAAAATTGAAATTAAATTTTATTCTCCAAATAAAATACTATCTTCAAAAATTACTGACTCAAATAAATCATTATATTTTTAAAAATTACTGCATCAAATAAAATATTTTATTATCAAACATTGTATACATACTTGAAAATAAATAGGATTATTTATTATTTACTATACAGGTCCTTTAAAAACAAGAAATCATCCCCTTGAATAATTGTCCGGTGACCAGAGGTGGGCATTTATTTGGTGAAACAAATATTTCAAATACTATTTAATATTTTGCCGACTTTATTTTGCTTAAAGAAAATAGTATTTTAAATAAGATATACAATTTCGAAAATAAAATGTTTCTATTTTAACATAAGGAATCGCAAAATAAAAATATTTCTATTTTAACAATCAGAACCACAAAATAAAATTTAAAAAATACAAAATTATTAACGAAAAAAAACACAGAATTTTCAAAAGGAATCGGAAAACTGATGTGGCCATTATTTGGCGAAACATATATATCAAATATTATTGGATATTTTAGATTTTATTTTGTCTAAAGAAAATAGTATTTTAAATAAGATATACAATTTCGAAAATTAAATATTTCTATTTCAACATAAGGAACCACAAAATAAAATATTACTTTTCTGTAGAGTATAAGATCGATTGGTGCAGTCAAAAACACAGGCCTCCGTGAAAAAAGAGCAAATGCATTTTTCTGATGCATCGATGCAAAAAAGTGCATACAATTAGTTCCGTAGTATACACATTCCGATACCATTCAATTTTAACTTATAACATCTATTTCTACCAGACGTGGGCCTTACTTTTTTGCAAGACAAATATTTCCAATATTATTTAATATTTTTGATTATGTTTTGCTTAAGAAAAATAGTATTTTGAATAAGATATACGGTTTCGAAAATGAAAATATTTCTATTTTAACAATCTGTTCCCTAAAATAAAATATTCTATTATTTCAACAATTTGAAAATATTTCTATTTTCACAATCTAAAACGCGGAAGAAAATATTTTACTCTTTGCATTGCTATAATACTCTGAGGAACCGCATAAACATATAGACTTATCTTATCGTTAAGAAACTATTTACACTGGTAAATGTTTTGAATTCGAAGCATAATTTTCAGCAATAATATTTAAACTTGAAATTGAAAATAAAAAGACAAAATACAAATATTTTCAATATTCTTTAACCAAAAAATAAAATATTTCTATTTTAACAATCGGAACCATAAAATAAAATATTTCTATTTTAATAATCGAAACCACAAATAAAATATTTCTATTTTAATAATCGAAACCGTAAATTAAAATATTTCTATTTTAATAATCTGAACACACAACGAATACTGCATTTTTTGTGCCTACTGAAGTTTGTTGATACACATGTATCGCATCTCCAGGAAACGATTTATACTCATAAATCTATTGAATGCGAACCATTATTTTCAGCAATAATATCTAAAAAATAAAATTTCCAGCAATAATATCTAAAAAATAAAATTTCCAGCAATAATATCTAAAAAATAAAATTTTCAGCAATACTATCTAAAATTGAAAAAGAAACTAAAGACAAAGTCCAAATACTTTCAATATTCTTCGAATAAAATATTATTTTTAAAAATTACTTATTGCCTCAAATAAATTATTTTATTTTCAAAAATTGTACACATACTTGAAAATAAATGAAAAACATAAGAAACCACAAAATAAAATATTTCTTTTTTAATAATCTCAACACACAACTTAGAATATTGTATTTTTTGTGCCTACTGAAGTTTGTTGATACACATGTATCTCATCACCAGGAAACGATTTATACTCATAAATCTATTAAATGCGATTCATTATTTTCAGCAATAAAATCTAAGAAATAAAATTTTCTAAAAATTTCCTAAATCTTTATGGAAATTTCACAGTTTGTGTTTCGTTAAACTACATAACTTTATGTTTTTCTGTAAATAAATAATATATCTATGAATACAATAATGTAAATTTATTATTTTTGTGGTTGCTTTTATTAATCCTGAAATGCTATCGTGCTATCAATATTTTTGAAATATTGGATTCACATGTACTTTATATTTTTTAAATATCTAGTTGTCTAGTTATCTAGTACATATCTATCGTTGCTTTAAAAGTCTCCTAATATCACGGTGGTTCGCTGCAGATATAAATAGAGACGACGATGAACAAGTTGATCGCGTTATTATACAGGGTGACCCAAAATTCGTGTACTTCTCGGAAATGGGAGGTTCCTTGGGTCATTTGAAGCGACATTTTCCTTTACAAAAATGGCGCCGGCGGCTTTGTTTAGGAGTTATTAACGAAAAACACGGACCAATCAAAGCGCGGCTACAACGGATTGATTCTGGCCCGGCCAATGGCGCCGCCACGCTAAGCGGGACATGTCGCTGAGTCGGACTCCGTTCGCTGTAGCCGCGCTCTGATTGGTCCATGTTTTTCATTAATAACTCCTAAACAAAGCCGCTGGCCTCATTTTTGTAAAGGAAAATGTCGCTTCAAATGACCCAAGGAACCTCCCATTTCCGGGAACTACACGAATTTTGGGACACCCTGTAGATTTCCCAAACGACAATGATTTCGTTAATCGCACCGATGCGCTGGACGTGCCCACGGTCGCCAGCGGAGAATCCAGAAGCAGCAGAAGTGCCGGAAGCGGAGGCGTCGGTAACGCTCGACAATCACGACCGACGAATTACATAAAGTCCAATTGTGTCGTGGGGTGCCCAAAAATAGCTGAAACGAGGCCACGCCCCGAGTTTTAAAGAGTTCGAAAGTGAAATCGATAGAGTTTGACACGCAGTGATAAATGATAAACTATATTCATAAAAAAGTGGGAAGCCATCTAGATTTACGTCGTTATTATTACGCATAGCAAAAAATATTTCAGATCAAGTTGAATGGTTTTGAGAGGGGCACATTCTGATGGTACATTTTTTATAGGTGGACGTGTGAAGGGCATATGAAGGTCATTAATGTTTTTATAAATGGAATCTTGTATTTTTTATTGCATCAGCTGATGCTCCTTCATATTCTTTACAAAACAGTATCGAGTACATTTATATTAAGTAATTTTTTTGTAGGTGGACGTGTAAAGGACATATGAAGGTCATTAATGTTTTTATAAATGGAATCATATATTTTTTATTGCATCAGCTGATGCTCCTTCATATTCTTCACGAAAAAGCATTAATCTATTTGTGTAAAAAAATCATTAGTTTAGGAGATATTTTAATTATAATGCCTATTTACAGAAAAGGTTCAATGTGGCGACCATTTGAATCAGTCTTCATATTATAATTTATTATATAAATTATACAATTATATTATATAATTATATTATATTATTATATAAATATATAATTATATATTGTAATAAAGCAATGGTTAGTTATGTATGTAAGAGACAATATGTATTGTCATAACTAAATGTAAGTAATTAAATTATACGAATTTGATTTTACATGTTATTATTTTTTTCTAATAACAGGCTCTAGAAATGGTATTATATTTATATAAAATTTTAGGGGATTTTATATGTTTAATAAATTTCATAATGAAACATTTTTGTATAGAATTTGAGGAGATTCTATATATTCAATAAATTTTATAATAAAATATTAAGTATAGGATTTGAGGATATTTTATTGTAAAATATTAAATTTATATAAAATTGAGGATATTATAGATTTATTTATAAATTATATTGATTTAATTTAATTTTTATAAAAATATTTTAAAATATTAGATAAAATTTTCTTAAAAAATATATTACTTATTGAAGCTAATGGGCACAAATAAAGTTATTAGTATAAAATCTTTAGTAAAATAAATGAGTATATATTTAATATATTAAATATATTTATATATATATATATATATATATATATATATATATATTATAATGCTTATGGATCAAGGATCTAAACCTTGCCAATAAATAAACAAAAAAAACTATATGATATTTGTTATTTATACGTGTATTTAGACGTGTGTGATCTCCGATGGAGATTCGAACGGGAAAATTTAGTTAATTGTATTTGTGTTTGAAATTAAATTTTCAAGTATTTCGTGTTTACGGCCATATTATTTTTTTGACGTCTTGAATCCTACATGCATTGGCGTTGACGCACGTACGGTCGCCAGTGGTTGGAAGGCAAATTCTTTTCGAGTGAGATCGTTATCGCGACAGCTGAACGCCATAATCGTCATCGAGAAAATATCGTACCGTTGAAAATCTGTTTTAGGACGGTCTACCAACGCTATCTGGTTCCCTTTTCGAAGGAGATAGGGGCAGAGAGGGGAGGGGTGGCAAAGCGAGAACGAGAGGATATGTTCAACAGATGTCGTGGGAAGACCCCACGCCGAACAAGAGACCAAATGAAAGAGCACGGTTGCTCGAGCGTTTTCCGAAAGCGTTTGAAAAGTGGCGAGGCGGCGACCACTGTGTGCCACGGAAATTCCACCCGTCCCATTTCGATCCAAAAACATGTGCGTTTGCACGCAGCTAGTGTTTAAAAAGGACGTTTCGAGACTCTTCGCAGAGGAACGGTCTCGACGTGACGAAAATAAAGATATTATGTAGGGTAAACTGTACTATTGATGGCACTGCAGTAGTTATTAGCAGTTTTGATGTAAAAAGCAAACACCAACCCTCATTCTAATGCTAAGAACATGAGTGACCACACTAGGGCATACGGCGTTGGTGAGTGAAATTTAAAAAAAAAAGGTGGCCAATTGACACAGACCTACAAAATTTAATTTTTAAATTTCCAATATAGGCCCACATAAAAATAATTGCATAATGCAACTTTTAATATTTTCTCTACAATCTCATCAATTGCAATTCTGATAAATTTTTTATTCATATCCTGTAGCAAAATAATTGCTTAGCTTCCTAAAAACTTCAATTGACTCAGATCTACAAAACGTTTTTCATTCGTTTTTTTTCTATAATTCCAATCAATTGAAATTTTTGACAAAACTTTTATCACATCCTGTAACTAACTAATTGCTCTAGCTTCCCAAAAGACTGCAAATCGTATAGTACAATATTTAAAAAGTTGGGTTCAAAAAGTTATGCACTGAATATATTTTATAATAAAAGACTCGTAGAACTGTTTAATTTCACTGAAAAGTCTCTATTAGCTTATAATAATATATAATATATTTATTTAATTATATAATATAGTATTATTTTTTGTATAATATAGTAAATTAAATAATAAATAAAAAATAATAAAAATAAAGTATAGTATAAAAAAATATAATATAATAATAGCAAATTAATCTCGATCAAACATTTCAAAAAACCTATTGGCTTAGGGTGCCGATGATTATGCACAGTTTCTCACCCTATCAGGATTTTGCGAAAACCAGGGGCAATAGCGTAAAACAACAGGAAATGTGTTCCTGTAAATCGGCGACGATTTATAGATATATTTATGGATTAATTAATCCAATGGGTCGCATTATCATAACAATCATGTACTATTTATTAGCGTATTGATTTTTTCATTGAATCTTTACAAAATTTTCAAATGCAATTACGCAGGATTATATGATAATACTATATCAATTGTACCATCATTATTATTATTTTTGTTATTTTTTGTGCATGTCTCTTCTTTGTTATTAGACGAGTAGTCTTGTACCTTCCACTCTTTTTTATTGTTTTTGTTATTGGAAACACCTATATAAAAGGACTTCAGTCTGTCTATAATAAATAACAATTATTATTATTATTATATGCTGAAAAAATAAGTGCTAAATCAAGCACCATTCATTATCGTATTAATTTTTTCATTGAATCTTTACAAAATTTTCAAATGCAATTACGCAGGATTATATGATAATACTATATCAATTGTGCCATTATTGTTATTATTATTTTTTGCTTTTTTTGTGCATGTCTCTTCTTTGTTATTAGACGAGTAGTCTTGTACCTTCCACTGTTTTTTTAATTGTTTTTGTTATTGGAGACACTTATACAAAAGGGCGATTGTACCATTTTTTTTGTGCATGACGCTGAAAAGGGACTCTGCAAGAGTCTCCGAAAAAGTGTCCGCTCGGGAAAATTCTAGCCTTCTATTTCTGTTTATTCGTGTGCTGCTGCAGCTCTCGAGTGCTCGGCCGTTTCCTGGAAGGGAAAGGATCGCGTTGCCGAGATGCACGTGGTCAGTGGTCTACTCATTACGTCCCTTCGTTTGAAATTTCCAACATATGGCCATACCGATGCCGCGAGGTTTGTCCTCGGATTCTACATTGAACCGGATTAAAATTCTACATTAATTCAAAAAAATAGATCTTTCTCGAAATCGAAAACGTTCCGACAAGGAAAAAGAGCCTAGCCGATTAAGATGGTCAAAACTGCTCTTACACATTTTTCAACGGCTATGGATCCATTCGAAAGCTGACCCAGAAAAACCCATCTCAGTAAAATTTCAACCCTCTATCTTGCCCGTAGGGGTAGTTACAGGGTAAAATTAATTTTGCGCTTTTTCGCTCATTTCCCGGTTTTAAATGCGTTCTAAAAATCTGAAAAAAATGTGACATATGTTGGATCCCAAGGCGGATTTTTGAGAATTTTTTTCAGATTTTTTGGTTGCAAACTGTGGTCGTAAAAAATGAAAAACCTAAAAAAAGTCGGAAAAATGTTTTTTTCTCAAAAATATGAAAACATGCCATTCCAGTTTTTGATTCCCTCATTAACTACCGTAACAGGCAGTGTTGTCAATTTTTATTAGATTTTTTGTTCGGCTGCATCATTATCAAAAACAATAAAAACCGAATTTTTTCGACGTTTCTGCTATTTAGAGGAAAGTTGGCTTTACTGATTGTGCATAATAAGTCATTTTTAGCATTATTGCATAGGAACAAGCAATTGTTTGACCTAAAAAATGTGATTTGAGAGAAAAACAAATTGTATATTGTGCGATGTATGCTCAAATGTTCGAATTGATTTCAACATCATCGGTTAGCGCTGTGGTTAAAACGGCGGACTAGCAAGCGGATATGCTGGGTTCGAATCCTCTTGTTGGTAGTATTTTTTTTTCCTTTCCACCTACTTTATTTTTTCAATTTTTTATTATATGGGTTGCTCATGTGAGTATAATAATATTTTTTAATGTTTTAATGTATCGATAGATTAAATTTGTATCTCTGGACTTGATGAACAACCCTAGTAGCACAAAATATTGTATACACAATTCATGTGATATTAAAAAGCGATTCAAACTTTTTTTAATATTCAAATGTACATACAATATTTATTTTGTATTAAGTAACAATTTCTTTTTTAAATAGGCAGAAAATATCTATTTCATGTTAGGAGAAAAATATGTGTTTCTAACTTTTTCTTCTTCTTAATTGAATGCTATTTAAATATCGAATTTATATTTTTCAAATATTGATTTCACATTCTTTGTAATAGTTACTTTATATTTTTTAAATGTCTAGTTTGTATTCTCTGAATACTTAGCTTGTATTTTCTAAACATTCAATTCACATTTCTTAAACATGCATGCAATAGTTAGACTCAATATTTATCTCATATGAAAAAATGTGGCTTAAAAAATATTTTTACAATATTTAAAAAAGACATTCATGCAATATTTTTTAGTTTTTTTTCTGTTTATTAGTTATACTGTATACAATTGTATAAAAGGACATCAGTCCGTATAAAATAAATAATAATATTTTTGTGCTACTAGGGCAACCTGAAGGCATCGTTTTACAAGTTTTGGGATTTTCAACCCTTCACTGGGGAACCGAACCACAACTTTTTCCATTTGGGGCATTTTCGTAAAAAATATCGGTTCCGATAACCGCCAAGGTTTGTTGTTCATCGTGTTCGGCCAAACTAATCTGGTCTATCATCGACCCTATGCACGCTACTACCTGGGAGAAGTGTTTTATGGCTTTCCGCGCGAAGGGTTCGTTCGCTGGTAGCGAATCAACCGGCCCTTAGCCACCTTCGCTTGGATACGATTCAATCCAATTTGAGGTACGCTACAAGAGTCTCGAAAAGACCTGCCTGAACGGGTAAATTTTAGCCCCAAGGACATCTTTTAAATGGATATTTTTTTCAAACATTGGAAAAATATTTTTTAAGCCACATTTTTTCATATGAGAAAAATATTGGATCTGAATATTGTACACATATACAAAGTACAAGAACAAACATTATCTGTATATTAGGAAAAAATATTATATTTCTACTATTAAACAAAGATTTGTTTTATAATGATTTTTTCATTGAGTCTTTACAAAATTTTCGAATGCAACTACGCAGAATTATATGATAATACCATATCGATTGTACCATATTTTTTTCTGTATGTCGCTTCTTTGTGATTAGACGAGTAGTCTTGTACCTTTTTTTATTGTAAACACTTATGTAAAAGGGCTTCAGTCCGTCTATAATCTTCTATCTTCTATGTAAATAAAAATTAAATGCTGTTCGGTTTCTAATGTAAAAGACCTAGTAGCACAAAAATATTAAATTGATATTTTTTCAAATATTGGTAAAATATTTTTTAAGAAGAATATTGACATATAAGAAAATAATATATAAGAAGTATATAAGAAGAATATTTCAGAAGAATATTGAAATCTAGAGAAAAATATTGGATCTGAATATTGCATACATGTACAAGAATAA
>CM052338.1:1428753-1447362 GCA_028455595.1 Lasioglossum vierecki
TAAAATAAGTAAAATAAGTAAAATAAGTAAAATAAGTAAAATAAGTATATTAAATAAAAAGTAAAGAAATCAATTAAGTAAAAAGTAAATAAAAAATCAAAATTTTCGCGAACATGCTGCTCTTATACAATTTCGGACCAACTTAAAATTTAACAGAAAGCAGGACCGACGGCCCAAGGGCTCCTTGTGTCTAGTTTGAGTTAAGAAACGATTTACACTCGCAAATGTATTGAATTCGAAGCACCATTTTCAGCAGTAATATTTAAAATTAAAATTAAAAATTGGAAACACACAATATACAAATATTTTCAATGTTCTTCAAATAAAATACTATTTTCAACAATTACTGCCTCAAATAAATTATTTTATTTTTAAACAATTACTGCATCTAATAAAATATCGTATTTTCAAAGTTGTGCACATATTTTTTAAAATAAATGGGATTATTTATTACTTACTATTTCAAATACTATTTTCCCCAACTCTGTCGCAAGCATACTAAACAGAATGTTGTTTGACGAGTTAAAATTTACATCTTAAGTTTTTCGGTTGTGTTCCGCATTAAAAAAAAGAAACAAAAGTCATACAAAGTTTTGGAAAAATTTACCTACAAATAACAAAGCAGTATAAGTTATTTCAGGGAAAACTGTGTCAAATTGACAGATTATAATAATGGTTATAATTATGATTATCAATTACTATAATAATTATTATAATTATGATTATTATTATAATCATTATAATTATGATTATTATTATAATCATTATAATTATGATTATTATTATATTTTTAATAATGTTAATGACTATGTGAGACACTCTCTCTCTCTCTCTCTCTCTCGTGCTTTGTTCACCTCTCGCATACAGGGGAAAGAAAATTGGGCTAAAAATGAATAAAAATTTATTTACTTCTGATGTTATAATATTTCCCACATGTTCATGACAAATTCATATCGTTGTCCATAGTGTGCGCGTTAACCGTTGAAAAATCGTTGCATACAACGATCAAAAACCGCTAACAAATAATTTGTCTATACTTGCTCTGCAAAAATTCGCTGAATAGCGCTGAATTGACAATAAAGAACAATTAACAGGATATCGAAATATTCGGATTCGAATCGAGTTATTCCGACGGAACTTTTCAATTTCTACGCGTTCGAATTACAATAGTATCTCCGTAACTGTTAAAATTTAATCCCCACCACTGAGAGGTGTTTCTTGGAACCAGTGCTGAGAATGTTGGCGCTTTTCACGCGCATGCGCGAGTTTCGTTGCATAAATATTATATATTTATATTTTATATATTCTGTGTACGTATGTATGTATTAAATTTTAATATATATATAATTTTTTTATATAAATTTAGATACATATAATTTTTTTATATAAATTTATATATATATAATATATAATATATATGCACGTACACATGTTATACATTCATTTTTCAAAATAAAATCATAATAAATTTAGCGAAATTAGCGGGGCGGCCAAGATTTCTGATCTTCGTACTGGACTGAGACCTTTTGAGGTTAGAATCGTCGCGCATGCGCGTGAACAGCGCCATCATTCTCAGCACTACTTGGATCCAGTCAAGCGGTAAACACGACGACACACAGTGTTGCGATTCGAGGTAGTAGTAGCTGGACAAAACTCTCTTGTTATGACTATCGTGTGTTATGTAGCTCTATAGTGTAATTTTAACACAATAAATTAATAGTGATTAGAAAATAACAAAATGAGATAAATAAAATTATATTAAATTAAATTAAAAATAAATGTATTATATTTCATTATTAAATTCTTCTTTACATGTTGACATAGCGCTTTCATTAGACGAATTTTTGTCTGATACCAATAAATTCCTTAATCTTGGCTGAAGCGATTTATACTTCTTCGTATGTGACACTCTAAAACTATTTATGAGTGGATCTGACGAGATTAACAATATCGTCAACAAGTCTTTATTTGTCGCAACGCGTGATATTTTTCGTGTATGATGTTCTCGGAATCTTCTGCAGTCCTTATTTCTAGCCTCCTGAGCCTCTTCCGAAAGCTGACCAATAGGTACAGTGCAATTGCGAGTAATGTCAGAGCTGTGATAGAACAGTTTATGCAAAGTTACAGGCATAAAATACCAATAATATGAATTTAAATATAAATCCTTCGTTTCTAAACAGAAAGCATTGAATTTCTTTGTATCAACCTTTCGGCTGGAAGATATCGCTTGTAAAATGATTCCCAAGTTCTCTATTAACTTCTGATCAATTCCTGTAATTTGTGAACACGCAGCAGAATTTTAAAAAAATCGTCGAGCCGTGTTTCCGTCATTTATGGAGCCATATCCCTGCTTTGGCATATCTATTCTAAGTCCCAATTTGTTCTCAAATTTACGTTGAATTTCACTCTGTCTCACTTTTAAATCAAATTTATCTTTTGCATGTCTTACTTGCCATTTTTTTTATGTTTAAACGGTAACTTATATGTAGTAAACATTCGAAGCTTCGAATCCAGGCATGTAAAGACGATATGCCGAAACCATAATTATTATTATTATTGTCTATTTCCAAGGGTTTATTATTTAAATTTTTCGGAGTAGCTCCACAGATGTAACATTTTTGGCTCGAGGATGTGTTGGTAATTATATTACAAACTTTACCATCGAACATTGTCAATAGTAACGTGTATTTAATTTTTACTGATTCACCTTCAATTATTAAACGTTTTGGTTGCAAATTATTAATTTGAGCTGTAATATTATTAACTTCGACTTCTACTAGCTCAACTGATTCTTTCTTAAATATGAATTTGATTGGTTGATAATATCGAGTTGATGAGCACCATGGGTTTTCCCAAACAGAGTCTATTTCATTAAATAATTTGATTGGTACAAATGAAATGAGAAATAGGAATTCATCCGAACTTTCATATGATCTGAATTTTTGTTTGTAGGCGCTGTGACCGCCACTCCCATCACAGCCCCATTTACAAATTAAATTTAAGTTCGTTTTATTTTTAAAAATTGATTTGTTAACTAACGAAAGACGATATACCCAATGGTCCAGAGCTTCCTGGAGAGGTATTTCTGCGCTAATATCAGATACTGACGTATGAGAAGGCAAGCATGCTTTCTTAAATTTGAGTATATTATAATAAGACGGATAAAAATAACGTCCAAAATGAACATCATTTTTCCGTGTTAAAAATCCAAAGCTTCATCCCCTGACATTGACCCTTTACAATATTGTTCTGTCAGTCGTAGTTTTTTTATTTCTGCTAAGATACGTTTGGGAAACTTGGACAACTCCGATAATATAGTTGCTGCATTATGGTTGCCTGAAGCACGCATTGAAACTTCCGTAGCAAACGCTAATTTTTCCATTGGATGATTATCAACTAGTTCTTGAACTCGTCGTTTCTTAGATTTCCAAGGTCTGCCGCCAATTCCTTTCAGTTTAGATGCGATCGGAAAATCATTTTTTAAAAAGCCTTTAAAGATAATAAAATCTTCGGCTTCCAACCAGACAGTAAATTTCTTTCGAAATTTTTCAAGTTTTCGTCCGCTTTTATTCCATTTTTCATTTATGTGACTGCAAATAGAAATGTTAGTCCGTATAGATCTCTCAGCTTCTGTAGATTTTATTTCTATACAGAATTTGTTTAAAATAGAATTATATATTCCATTGAGACGATTGTTTTTCTCAAAATCATTCCACAGATCGAAAAATTCCCTCCGTGAAATAGCGATTACTGTTCCTAAAAACATTAATATTGTTCATTTCCGCACATTCCCGCACTTTAAGATTTACATAAAAAGAAAGTCTGAAGGATGCTCTAATGCTCGCAACAAAATTTATTGCGTGTATTGGCGTGGTTATCTACTTTCAAATGTTTATATATTACAAGTATAACCTCAAAAATAGAAATAATTGGCGGAATTTATTAAAACAAACAAAGGCACCTTCACCGTTAGTTTCCATCATAAACATTTAGTTTTAGGTGTAAAATATTATATATAAAACTTATTTTGCTAATATCAGTTGATATTACTTTTGAATAAGAACTTATAATAACTGCCAGTAGAAATGTAGTAGAATTTGAAATTGGAATGCTAATAGATTTCTGTCGGTAAAACAGATTTCGAACGTTATACCGACAGCGAAATATAAATATTCTTATTGTATAGACATTAGTTCATACGAAGAACATTTTTTAGGTAATTAAATTATGAGTTTTGTCCAGCTAATGAGCATTGATCGCAACACTGTGCGACAGAGCCGGGGAGGAATCCGAGTATGTATCGGTGAAACTGGAACTAATGCAAATGAATTGCAATTTTTCTAATTGATTGTTTTTTACAATGAAATTTTTACTATCATATTTGTCACGTCCAAAGTGGGGCAAATGCCGATTGACTTTTATTAATTAATCTTCTAGTTTTGTTGTTACTTGCAATTAACGATTATATTTCTACTTTAGTCGTTAATTGCGATTAACGATTATTAATCGTCAATCGGATAATTGATTAGTGATTAACTGTCAATTCTCTCCCTCCCTCCATATTACAATTTATGGATAGACCGTATGGTGATTAACTTCAACAATTGATTAAATCGGTCTCCGTTTTTTCGATGATTTCTTCCTTTAATCGATCAACTTCATCAATCGATTGAATCAATCGCCAATTTTTCGACCATCTCTTTTTTTAATCGTACACGTTAATCACTTATCACCCTAGTAGCACTAAAATATTGCATAAATATTTTTTTCAAATATTGGAAAAATATTTTTTAAGCCACAATTTTTCATATGAGAAAAATATTGGATCTGAATATTGTATACGTGTACAAGAAATATAAATTAAATGTTTAAAAAATATAAGCTAAATATTCAGAGAATATAAACTAGATATTAAAAAAATATATATAAAGTAAATGTGTATCCAATATTTGAAAAATATAAATTCAATATTTAAATAACATTCAATAAAATTTTCAAATTTAATTAAAAGTTTTAAAGATTTATTTTATAATAAGAAAAAAATATTTTTTTATAGTATGAAATAAATATTATCTGTACATTAGGAAAAAATAGTCTGTTTCTAATATTAAATAAAGATTAATTTTGTATTTAGAAAAAAATATTTTTCTCGTAATATGAAACAGATATTTATTGCATATTTAAAAAGAAATATTTGTTACTTAATTTAAAATAAATATTGTATGTATATTTATTATTAAGAAGAGATTGAATCTCTTTTTAATATTATATGAATATGTATACAATATTTTGTGCTACTAGAGCATGATTAAAATTATCATCGATTATTGCTTAACTCTGGTGTCACTTCCAATTAAAATCACACCAAATGCGATATAATCATGATCATCATTGTTTGTATAATAAACGACTAAAGTATCCCGAGCGCTATTCTTTTCTACTAGAACTGTAGCACCTCTACTAACTCGACGACACGAGACAATTGCGGAGATACTACTGTAGACGTATTTCTCGGTCGAGGCTCGATCACCGAGCGACCTAAACGACGCGTATTTGGTGATCGTACAGTAGAGATGTAGACGAATCGTGCGCAGCGTAAATATATTATAATATAATGGTATACTAAGTCAGTAGCGCACCAATAGAGGGAGCCAGAGGGCTAAGTCCCGCCCCTCAAGAAAAGGGGAACAAAATACTAGAAAATTAGCTAAACCATAGAAAATTAGAATAGCTGCTTTCTCTCCAATTTCGATGATTTTTGGATATGTTATATATAAAATTAAACATTTTGAACAACTTTTCTCTCTATATATATATTGGGTGAGTCACCTAACGTTTGTTAAAATATGGTAAGGACAAAGTACAATGGGGCTGACACGATGCCAAAAAAATTTTGTTGTTATGTCATTTTTCGTAGAGATATCAAGGTCACCTTGACTTTATTAAATGGACGTGGTGACCTTGAATGACCTTGGAATAATTATAGTTAATAAATTCCTAATAAAAGGGACTATCATTGTAGGCGTTTAGAAAAGGGTGGTTCCATTTTTAAAAAAAGTCAATGCGACCTTGTTATCTCTAAAAAAATGACATAAAAACAAAATTTTTTTGGTATCGTGTCAGCCTCGTTGTACCATTCAACTTTGTCCTTACCATATTTGACGTATCTTTAGAAACAACAAAGATATTTGAGGTTCAAACGTTAGGTAAGGTTAGTTTATAACCTAACCTAACTATATATTTATATTATATATAAATAGTATATAAATACTATATATATGCGTGTGGCTACCGTTGACAGATATTTTTGCTAAAAAAATGTCATTTTGTTCAACTCCCCCTGAGTGCGCCACTGTACAAAGTTCCCGTTTGTCCACCTCCGTCGGGACTCGTTCTCATTCGGTTTTCAAATAGAATGAAAATTCTTGCGCATCCGGATCGTTCGTAAAATATACCGCACATAGAATAAATAACGTTGCGTTTGTAATACTGTGCCTTTTGCTCTATTCGAAATAATAAATTGATGCTCGTGACCGGTTCGGACACCGTTTGGTAGCTTCGCCAAGCCTGAAACGAGTCTTTGTCGGTTCGGTAGGTGTTTCGCGATAGTTTCTTGAAATAGAACACACCATACGTTCTTGCCGCTCGTCGTTTGCCATGGGGAAATTAGCTTCGACTGAAAATGACTAAATGGTCAGCGACGATATCAGCAAACACCGATGTCGATTGTAAACTGTATCATGGGACCGTTTCGTAGGATGGCCAATAAGTTCCAAAGAAACATTCAACTGCGCTGCATTCTAGAAGAAATTATTTGCGATCTATTAAAGACTACCTGCGACGGTGCAGTTCTGGAATGGTTCGACTAAATGCGGTCAAGTTGAATCGTTTCTAACATACCTACATCCATCTATAAGTATACGCGCATTTCGTAAAAAAAACATGGGACACCCACAAGCAGGGGGTGTCGACTCCCATGGGGACGAATTTAGTTGTAATGAGGTACCCATAGGTATGGTGGCAGCACAATAATGCCCTGGCGGTGGGGATACAGACTGTATCGCGTCATTTGGCGGCCATCATTGCACTGTTGCTTGTTGTGACAAATGGAAAATCCAAGAACCTAGGAGAAGCAATAAACAAAAAGGATACGCAAAAATTAAGCAACTATGCAAAGAAAAAATTCTTATAGTATGTATAATTTATAATTAAATGTATAATTTAGTTTTAAGAATAAGTATGTTATACATTGAATATTGTTAACACAAATTAATTTCCCTGAAAATAAATTCATAACCTTCAATAGCTAGCGTGGAATATGATTACACGTACATGCAAGGTTGACTATGTGTGAGTCAGGTGTGTGTGGTGATCACACAATGCTAGTATCCCTACTCTTTGGTCTCTACTGTGCTGCCACCATAGCTATGGGTGCCTCATTCGAACTAAATTCGTAACCACTTTTTCTTATGGGAGTCGACACCCCCTGCCCACAAGTCGAATCGAGAACAAACACGGCCCACCGTTCCGAGATATAAGATCGCAAAGAATCCATCTCTCCTCTACCATGAGCGATCCACTACCTGTGAATCAACGATCGATTTCTTCGCATCGCTGTACAGTGGAACGAATGGCCATTTTAGGTGGAAAAAAGTAATTGCAGAAAATAGATATAACATTCATATTGGGAAAGTTCACTGACCCTAACCTATACTCGTCATAATTCATTTAACAACGACATTATATTATATAACGATTTACATTCGTTATAAATAAAATTGTGTGACGAGAAATAAATAAAAATCTTTAAGCTTCTATGTACGATTTTCTATATAATATTTTAATATAAATAAATTTTTACATTAATGTTCACAAAGTTCGTTGGTAAAGTCCTTTTACAATAAGTTTTAGACATTGTTTAATTAATACCCTAGTAGCACAAAAATATTAGATAAATATTTTTGTTCAAATATTGGAAAAATATTTTTTATGCCACATTTTTTCATGAGAAAAATATTGGATCTGAATATTGTATACGTGTACAAGAAATATAAATTGAATGTTTAAAAAATATAAGCTAAATATTCAGAGAATATAAACTAGATATTTAAAAAATATAAAGTAAATGTGAATTCAATAATTGAAAAATATAAATTCAATATTTAAATAACATTCAGTAAAATTATCAAATTTAATTAAAAGTTTTAACAAAAGTTAGAAACTATGAATAACCAATACTTTCTGTACACTGCTTGAGGGAATATTTATACATTTATAACATTTTATCTTCGTAAGGACCTTATTACAATTAAGAAATTTTTATATTATGTTATATAATTCTATATTATTGAAATATACAAAATTAATCTATTATTCGATTATAATCGATTTGATTAAATTTAATATTAGAATACTTCAGTATGTTTATAATAACCATGGCTTACTTGTTTAATCTTCTGTTCTGATTACCTACTCGAATGTTTTATTCTTGACATTTCCTTTTAACCATAAAGGTGTGCTTTCTTTGTGCTCGTGATTATATTTACTTTCATTAATAAAACTTCGTTTAATTAATTCAGTTTGTTTAATTAATAATTCTAATATATATAATTTCTGATATTACATAAAGATTTATTTTATAATAAGAAAAAAATATTTTTCTCGTAATATGAAATAGATATTTCCTGCATATTTAAAAAGAAATATTTGTTACTTAATATAAAATAAATATTGTATGTATATTTAAATATTAAGAAGAGATTGAATTTCTTTTTAATATTATATGAATATGTATACAATATTTTGTGCTACTAGGATAGTTTTCTATTTGATTTAGTTGAAGTAAGCAAGAAGAACTAGCAGTTCAGAATGAGTTCAGTCTTGAAACTTTTTATTTTTAATAAGTTCAAGCTATACAAAAGTGATTCTGACAAAAAAAAACACCTGCGGAATACTGCAGATCAAGCTGCCACAATTTTTTAAAGATCTTGTATCACCGCAGAGTGTGACGTTTTGATCATTTAGGGTTCGTTTAATTCCGAAATTGAACATTTGTTAAAAATTTAGTATTTATTCTTACCTTTTTATCGCATTCAGATATGAAAAATAAGCCTCGAATTAATTTATATTTACCTAAATAAAAGTGTGTATTTGAACTTCAATTTTTATAATATTTATTTTAGTGATCACTCAATCCTTTGTAGTGTGTTTTCAATATTTCTCGTTTTTGAATGTTATACATATAATCTATTATGAGTAATAATCATACAAACTCGAAGAACTATTCAGTATGTACTAATATTCTACAGAGTAAAACTTTTATATAAGGGCGAATATGGACTTTAAACTATATAGTATGTATACATTGAAGTTTTGTCTAGTCAGCTATGAAAATAAATTTTGCGTTGATCTGCGCCCTTGGGAATTTTCATTTGTTTTCCACAGCCTTACGCAGCCACCTGGCGCAGTCGTCTAACTGTTAGGTTAGGTTAGACTCTAACACAATTTATCCAAGTAAGAAGAACGTGTTCATAAGTCTGCACTTTGATTGTTACTTATTAAATTGTTATTATTCAACTGTTGTTGTAATTGATTGTTATTACATTTGATAGTTTTTGTTCTTTGTTTAGTATTATTTGTTTAATTACTATTATTTCACATATTGTTTATTTTAGCGATTATTTCACTCCTTAAGGTTAGTTTTCAATAATTTCGGTGTCAAAATGTTGTATATACTTTAGAGACCCTACATAATTTATGACTAGTAACAAACGATTACTAGTATAATATTTTATCCATAAATGTCCCAAAAGTCTGACCTATAAATGTCCCAGATATATCCCTACTACTGCGGGGTGCACCCCCTTGAGGGGCCATGAAGCTCGTGAGTCCGCCTAATCAGAATTTCCAACTTCTCTATTTGCCATTATTTTTTTATGGAACTTCGATGGCCATATTTATGGCATTTTTTAAATGAAAATAATACCAAATATGATATAATTCCGATAATATTTACTTGTGTAATAGACAATTAAAGTTCCGGGCGCAAGGAAGGACAGTCGCCGGCGACTCTCCAAATTACCAACTTCCTAATTTTTTATTTATTTTTTGATGAGGCTTTGATGATCATATTTGTGACATTTTTCTAATTAAAATCATACCAAATATGATACAATTCCGATGATATTTACTTGTGTAATAGACAATTACTGTTTCGGGCGCGAGGAATGGTAGCGGCGACTCTCCAAATTACCAACTTCTTTATTTTTTATTTTTCTTTATTTTTACTTCTTTATTAAGGCAGCCTCGCGCTCGAATCTTTAATTGTCTATTACACAAGTAAATATCATCGGAATTACATCATATTTGGTATGATTTTAATAAGAAAAATGCCACAAATGTCGTCATCGAAGTCCCATAAAAAAATAATGAAAAATAAAGAAGTTGGATATTTGGATTAGCTATGTTTATATTTTCCAGCGACCGAGGCCTCTCGAGCTCGGCTGTCCTTTTCTTTGTTCGGAAAAAGTCAAAAAATACTGTCCCTGGCGGATAAATATCCCTCGACAGACCCGTGGTGAGGACTTATATGGATAAACATAAGAATTTTGGGACACCCTGTATTTATGTAAGACTGTGTTTGCAACTTCCTTATATCATTTAAATGAAATACCCATTCACAAAGTAATTTGCAAGAGTCAAAATACGTATTTTCAGCCAATACAACAAAAGTAATGTTAAAGTGACTAGAAATCATCAATTTTGGGTAGTGTTTGCAAAATACATGATAAAAAAAAGTAAACGAAATTATTAAGAATTAAACGACCCTAAATGATCGAAACGTTACACTGTGCGCCGCGTAGAATTTTTTTCCCACCGAGAATAGTCATTGGTCCCCAGTGTGGGGTAATACAATTACTTACCAATTACCGTAATTTGTAATTGCAGAAATAAAAGCACAATTACATGTAATTGTAATTGGCAATTGCAATTACTTTTCGAATCATTGTAATTTTAATTGTGGTCCACAATTACAATTACTGGTTGAGCCAAAGTAATTGCAATTACAATTACAATTACTTACCAATTAATGTAATTTGTAATTGCAGAAATAAAAGTACAATTACATGTAATTGTAATTGCAATTACTTTTCGAATCAAAGTTATTGTAATTGCAATTGCAATTACTTTGGCTCAACCAGTAATTGTAATTGCGGACCACAATTACACAATTACATGTAATTTTACTTTCATTTCTGCAATTACAAGTACAATTACATGTAATTGTACTTTTATTTCTGTAATTACAAGTAATTTAATTACAAGTTATTGTAATTGGTAGTTGCAATTACTTAACGCCAAAATGGCACTAAAAAATATTAGATACCTACTCAATGGAAATGTCTAAAAAGAACAAACAAAATATTTATTATTTATTAAATACATTATATATTACGAAATATTTATTATTTATTAAATATTTATTTATTAATATTAAATATTTTTTTAGTGCCATTTTGGTGTTAAGTAATTGCAACTACCAATTATAATTACTTGTAATTAAATTACAATTACTTGTAATTGCAGATATAAAAGTACAATTACATGTAATTGTGGTCCGCAATTAAAATTACTGGTTGAGGCAAAAATGCAATTCCAATTACAATTACTGTGATTCGAAATGTAATTGCAATTACCAATTACAATTAATGTGATTCGAAATGTAATTGCAATTACCAATTACATGTAATTGTACTTTTATTTCTGCAATTACAAATTACATTAATTGGTAAGTAATTGTAATTAGAATTGGAATTACTTTGGCTCAACCAGTAATTGTAATTGTGGACCACAATTACAATTACAGTGATTCGAAAAGTAATTGTACTTTTCTTTCTGCAATTACAAATTACATTAATTGGTAAGTAATTGAAATTAGAATTGGGATTACTTTGGCTCAACCCGTAATTGTAATTGTGGACCACAATTACAATGACAGTGATTCGAAAAGTAATTGTACTTTTACTTCTGCAATTACAAATTACATTAATTGGTAAGTAATTGAAATTGTAATTGCAATTACTTTGGCTCAACCAGTAATTGTAATTGCGGACCACAATTACAATTACAGTGATTCCAAAAGTAATTGCAATTACAATTACTATTACTATTACTGTGATTCGAAAAGTAATTGCAATTACAATTACTATTACTATTACTGTGATTCGAAAAGTAATTGCAATTACCAATTACAATTACATGTAATTGTACTTTTATTTCTTCAATTACAAATTACCGTAATTGTTCTCTTAAACCATTGATTTTTATATTTTGGGCCATTATCTGTTTTCGCGTATTGAAATTGTAGTCCACTATTGCTCATGTAATTGCAGATGTAATTAATTACTCATGTAATTAATTACTGCCCAACTCTGGCTGTTCGCCAAGAGAATATTAGAGGTTATTCGGTGCGTATCGATCGAGGCAATGCGTTCGCGACATATCAGGAAATAGTAAATTTCAAATTGTTTTCTATTTTTGCATTCTTTTTTCTTTTTAAATATGACATACCGTTGTGAACGCTCACGCGAGCATAAACGACTGATTATTACAGGAAACGCGTTCTCTGCACGCCAGAGTTGCACCTCGGCTATCTCCGAGTCGGACGCAACCAATCTTTACATATATCAATTAATTGTAAAACTAAATTAAATATCGTCGATCGAGTATAATGGATCGCGTTAAATACTTTTTTAGGAGCCGCAGAAGCTACGAAAGAAAGGTAATTGCACTTAATCCAGTCGAGAGAATCGGAAACGATATCAGGCAGTAGCGATAGTAGCGAGATTCGATAAGATTCGAGTCTGTTGGATCGCCTCGCGCGTTACCGAAAATTGACAAGTGTCGATTATATACGTATGCAAAAACTATCTAACTGAGCCGACCGACTAATCGGTTGATTTCTTTTGTTTTAAATCGTGCGGTGACGACAGCCAACAGTCCCTCGAGTCTCAACGAGTTTCCTTTCTTCCGCTGTTGGAAATGTTCGTCGCGGTAATCGTGACGCGAAAGCGACTAACACCAAACACGGTACAAAATTCTAGAAAATGTCGAGAGATCTTTTCGATGTGGCGCGCAACTCGAGAAAATCGAAGTAGTGCGACGAGTCGCGACGAATCTTTCCAACAGCGTGTTTTGCCGAATATCGAACAGCGAATATTGAATATCGAAATGTGCATACCACCGTTTATGCGTTCAATCGCTTAGAGGCAAGGTACACCACGTGACATACCTATTCTAGGTTATTTATCAGTGTTACCAACGTCGAAGAAAGTTTTTTTTTATGGTAACACTGATAAACATACATATTTATCAGCCTAACGTTTCAATTTTGCTATGATTCCACGTTTTTTCCCTTTTTTTTATTAATGTTTTTATTAAAAGACGTTAATCAAGCCCCATATATTTTTGTTGTTACGATCCCACGTTGGCAGTCCTGACTAGGCGCCATCTGGGCTAACTAGCTGCACTAAAATTGGCTCTAGACTTGCTTTAGACTCTGGCATCGTGAATGGAATATGGGGAAATTCAATGCAATCACGGGCTGTCGTTTTTTACCTTATACGAGCATATTTTGAGCTGCACAAGAGTGCATTTGATAGAGGAAGGTTAACTGCGCCACGCTGTGCCCCATCATATGAGTGAATAATGGGTGAACATACATAGAAAAGAAAGCGAAAAAAGGCACATACAGGTCGAATTGAGTAACCTCCTCCTTTTTCGAAGTCGGTTAAAAATGTCTATTTGTGACAGAAGAATAAGTCCAAATTAGAGCAAACATCCAGAAAAACACCTGAAGATTCCGATGTATTTTTCTGTCACAAATAGATATTTTTGTTTCATGTATGGGGCACAGCGTGTAATATTCTGCCTATCCCTTACCCCCTTAATCATCCTCTATCAAATGAACCCTTGTAAAAAACGACAGCCTGCAAAAACATGTTTCAATACAAAATCTAGTAAGATTCTAGTTACTTTCTAGTTATCTCACGTGGTGTACCTTGCCTCTGACCCATCAATTGTAATTATAGGTATGTCCTCTAGTTGCTGGAGATTCACACTTTTCCTGGCGAGGAAATTCTTCCGTTTACTTGCACTTAACAGGACTTTACTGTATCGGGAACATACGGGTCGTACATGTGTAACATGCATATTGCATATTCATCCATGATCGTGTATGCACAGAAGCGGAAAAGCTCACTTTTCCGTGAACGAGTCTGGTGATCGCGATCGGTGCGCGAAATGACAACAATTCTCGTTTTACACGTTCATTTCGCTGCCGATCGTTTTCAAGGGAAAGCGCAAATCATACGTAACAGACATAATTTAGGCCAAGCCGAGAATCGGTAAATCGCTAAATCAGTGGACGCGTTCCGTTCGATCCTTTAACCCCATCCGTCTCTCAATTTCACACAGTTTTCGTGAAATAAGTTATACCATTCCGATATTTCCAGGCAAATTGTCCCGAAACTTCGTGCGACTTTTATTTTTTTTTATGCGGAACACATAAGCTAACCTAACCTAAAAAACATTAAAATTTGGGCAACTAGAGCTCAGGCTCTGCAACGCCATCTTTATGTAAAATTTTATAAAGAGAAGAGTAAACCATTAACATTGAAATTTTTTTTATTTTCTGTCACTGTGTGAATTTGACACTGATGGCAGTGTTGTGCTAATTCAATTACGTAGTTGAGTTACATTGTATTTCAATTCATAGTAATTCCATTAGGTCGTAAATGAATTACTATATAATTCAAACACAACGTAATTCAATTACTTGTAATAGATTTGTAATTGAAATACAATGTAATTGAAATACGATATAATTGAAATGCAATTTGTAATTGAATTACAGTATAATTGAAATACAATACAATACAATACACGAAAAAAAGGAATTTTATAATTGTACTCCATTGCAATTAGGAATTACATTGTAATTTAATTGACTGAAGATCTGAATTATAAATTACAACATAATTGAATTACAATTTAATTCAATTACAATGTATTTTATAATTATGCACCATTGCAATTACGAATTAAATTGTAATTTAATTGACTGAAGATCTGAATTATAAATTAAAGCATAATTGAATTACAATTTAATTCAATTACTTTGTAATTATAATTCTGGAGTAATTCAATTGTAATTCTGCACAACTCTGACTGACAAATCTGAGGGACAGATTCAGTTCGTGAAATTAGGGACGGATGAGGGTTAACATCTTCACGATCGACACCAACATTTCTAGAAGCCTAGAAACTTGGTGGAAAATCTTGAATACGTTGTTTGCGTAACAGAATTTGCAAAGCATAATACAAGCAGTTAGCCGACCGAACGAGAGAAACAAGTTTCGAACACGTGCACGCCGTCGATGCGTGTTACATCTGAGACGATGTACAATTACAATTTCACAGCGATAATAAATATACATGTACAAATTGAAAATATTAAAATGCGAGAACACTCCGTCTTACGTTCTATGGATTGTACAATCTACTACTTTGTTGTGTCGTGACCGTAACGGATGCGAATTGACACCACTCGGCGATAAAGCGTGCTTATTACAACCGACCTAGGCACAGTTTATCGTACGATAACGCGTTTCCAATTGATTGATAAAATTCTTGTTAAAATTTGGTATTCAGCGAATAAATTAGAGATCGTGGTTTTTTACGTGTATTAATAACACACCGTGTATACGCGTACACGTGTATTTAAACACATGTACCTCAGTACGTGTTCTTTTAAAGTACACTGGTACATGTGTACTATCTATTTCATGTGTATTTCACTACACATATTATTATACTTACCTCAGTACGTGCCTTTTTAAGTACATGGTTACACGTGTACTATTTCATATATGCATTTTTGAATACACGTGTATTAATGGATTCTCATTTTAATTCGTATAATTTCTAGGATATCGATACTAATTCATGCATACCCCTATTTTTAATAGGCAAGGAGCACCACGTGACATACCTATTCTATGGTATTTATCCGTATTACTAACGTCTGCGCGGTAAAAGTTTTTTTGTGGTAACACTGATAAACATACATATGTATCAGTCTAACGCTTCAATTTTGCTATGATTCCACGTTTTCCCCTTTTTTTATTAATGTCTTTATTAAAAGGCATTAAACAAGCCCCATATATTTTTTTGTTGTTGCGATTCCACGTTGGAAGTCCTGACTAGGCGCCATCTGGTTTAATTAGCTGAACTAAAATTGACCCTAGTCTTGTTTTAGACTTTGACATCCTTTTCAGTCACAAATAGACATTTTTCACTCATGTGATGGGCACAGCGTGGTACAGTTAACCTTCCTCTATCAAATGAACCCTCGTGCAGTTCAAAATATGCTCGTATAAGGTAAAAAAAACGAAACCTAACCTAACAAACCCATGTTTCGATACAAAATCTAGTAAGATTCTAGTTACTGTCTAGTTATCACACGTGGTGCCCCTTGCCTCTTAAGTAATGAAATAGTACACGTGTATTTATGTATACGTGAAATAATACACGTATATTTGAATACACTTAAAAGTGTACTTAAAATGACACGTATTGAAATACGTGTACGTGAGATACACGTGCACACGTATATTTCGATACACGTTTCAACAGGGATCTCTATAATAAATACTTTGAAGAGAAAACATATTGCTTCGATTGCACCAAGACGCAAAGCGACAAAACAAGAGAATGGACAAGAACATCGTGTCCAAGGCATTAGCGTTTACCACCGTGGAGAGAAATTAGGAATGATCCGTTATCGGATTGGCCGCTGGCCCTGCTTAATCGAGGAAGCAAATCGAAAGCATTTCGATCGTTGCGTATTCGATGAAGCGCAACGAACACGACCGGCACGTGGTGGATTCGTGTGAGCGTGTGTGTGTATGGATATTGTGTGTGCGGACCGTTAAGGATTTCGAGTAAGCTGTAAATAAAAGAAACGGAAACAAAACGAAAGAGACCAATGAAATAGAAGAAAGCAGTGATCTTGATCTGCGCAACTACTTACGTTGGAAGTAATTATCACATCCTAGGAAGTCGCTATAAGGAACGAGTTATCCGAGTATGAACTTTTTACAAGTACTCCCGATTATCTCGTTTCGTTTCGGTTTCAACAATCTGCAATCAGTAAACTGATTTAAAGCACGCCGCTTTACCCCCACCGCTCAGGAGTTGCTAGATCCGATTACAAATGAAAAAGTTCGAAATGAAAGGTTAGAAATTGGAGATTATCAAATTAGAAATTCAAAATTGATCGTCGCAACTATATATCCATTTCACTCTCACTCTGTCCTCTCCCCTGCTTTAACCTTTTACACTTGTTTTTCTTTTTTAAGATTTAAATAGTCACGCGTGAACACATTTTCAAAAGTCTCGTCGTCGAAAGAGACGAGAAAGGATATTTCTCAAAAGAATTGAAAAGGTTAATGGAAAGTATCTTGCCAATAGTGGAAAACCGGAAAGTCATTGAAATTATAGTAAATTTCATTTGTGCGCAGGTTTGTCGACGTGTGTGGACCATTGAAAGCAACATCTTCCCTTTCCCTCTTTCTCTTTCTCTCTGTGTCACTCTCTTCTTTCTCTCTCCCATTCTCTATTTCTAGATGAGAATACTGTTGATGAATACTGTTTCTCTCTTCTTTCTTTCGTTAATGCTCTAATATCGGAGTAACACGCTACTGAAACTGAATTTTCGAATCTCTATGCTCTACGTTCTCGTGATAAGGAAAAAAGGACAAGTTTCGTTAGCTTGTAAGACACGACTCTAAGTCGTAGATCCCCTGTCCGACGGACGTTCGCTCTATTCAATATACAATTCCTCAAAGGAATTACAATTCGATTTAAATTACAAAAAATACACAGAATGCGTAATACGTATAAAAACTGTCGTATGCGTCACATAGTTATATTAATCTATATGTATAGGTATATTTATATGTATAATGTATACGTGTATGTATGTAGAAATTCCTCGATCGTAATCAGACTTCGCAATGAAATCACTAACGACCCTTTCAAAAATAATGAGAACGATAGAGAGGACAACGAAACGTTCACGGTCGATCCAGAGATGGTCCAAATGTTTGTCTACCGATGTTGATTAAGAGTTAAGGGGCACAACGTGACATACCTATTCTAGGTTATGTATCAGTGTTACCAACGTCTGCGCGAAGAAAGTTTTTTTTTGTGATAACACTGATAAACATACATATGTATCAGTCTAACGCTTCAATTTTGCTACGATTCCACGTTTTTCCCTTTTTTTTATTAATGTCTTTATTAAAAGACGTTAATCAAGCCCCATATATTTTTGTTGTTGCGATTCCACGTTGGCAGTCCTGACTAGGCGCCATCTGGTCTAACTAGCTGAACTAAAATTGGCTCTACACTTGCTTTAGACTCTGGTATCATGAATGGAATATGGGGAAATTGAATGCAATCACGGGCTATCGCTTTTTTACCTTATACGAGCATATTTTGAGCTGCACAAGGGTTCATTTGATAGAGGAAGGTTCACTGCACCAC
>CM052338.1:1466976-1485970 GCA_028455595.1 Lasioglossum vierecki
GTTTGTCTCTACTTGAATCTTTACGAAATTATCAAATGTGATTGTACCATTATTTTTTTTTGTGCATGTCCCTTCTTTGTGATTAGACGACTAGTCTTGTATCTTTCTCTTTTTTATTTTATTTTTATTATTAATTATTATTAAAATTATTATTAAAATTTAAATTTTAATTTTAATCAGTTTAAAATTTTTCTAAATCTGTGCGTTTAGGAGATAAAAAATAATTTTAGCACAGAGTATTTCAGCGGGAATCAAACCCAGGCTTTACTTTTGTTCGGTAGTGAAGACTAAAAAGTAAAAAATATATAAAAAAACATTTTAAAAATCACACTTATATTAAAATGCGCTAAAAAGGAAAAAATAATTTTTTAGATATTAGAGACTATAAACAAAAGCGTGGAAGATTACGTCACTAATATCTAAGAAAATTATTTTCTCCTTTTCAGTCTACTTTAATATATAAAAATTAATTTTAAAAATATATAAAAAACAGTTTAAAAGTCACGCTTATATTAAAATGCACTAAAAACGAAAAAATAATTTTTTTTTTAGACTATAAATAAAAGCATGGAACGTCCACGAAGATTACGTCACTAATATCTAAAAAAATAATTTTCTTCTATTCAGTGCATTTTAATATATGCGTGATTTTTAAAATGCTTTTTATATATTTCTTTAGATCTGAAATAAATTAAAATCGTACAAAAATTTCGAAAATTTTCAAAAGCGATAATTATATAAAGATCCGCAGTCTAATTATATCTATTAAAAATATGAAAGGTAAAGAGCGGAAATTTTTTTTCGTCAAGTCATAGTAGTGTAAAGATTGGAAACCGCTCCTTCACACCATTTATGGATCGAAGTCGAAATTCTAAGGTGATTGAAACGGTTCGTTACCTAAAATGGTGAGGTATTCCTTGACGTACCAACTCCTTTACGAACTCTTTCCTCTTCTTCCAATGATAATCCCAATCCGCGACAATATGACCCCATAGAGTCCATGTATTTTCTTCACCATCGACAGTAGCGTGGCGTCGGGGCGCAGCATCGCTGTTTCCTCCACTGCCCCCCGACGCCACAGACACTTGCGATGTGTCCGAACCTTTCCTACTGTGATTGCTCTGTAGCGAGTTCAACGATTTTGCACCCGATTCGATAAGCCTGTTCAATTACATCGATTACATTTCAACTGTACGGAATTATTTGGGGTGTACGAGTACTCGAAAGTTCGGGTTAGGTTAGGTTAGGTTTTTTGGGTATCCGAAAAGGTAATCGGCAGGGCCCGCTTTAGCGGTTACGAGGCCCCGGACAAAAAGACAAATTGCCGTCTCTTAATAATATATATATATGTATATTTAAATATATCTTCTGTGAAGTTGCAAATCTGACAACGTCACTTCGCCGTTAAATAGCGAAAGGGTTCGAAGGACCGAACCAGGAAATAGCGAGCCGCGAGACGAAAATACCAGACCCAAGAGCGTTCCCGAGGAAATCTCGATAATTTCGTCAGCGTACTGACATTTGTCGCGTGCCGTGAGCGGCAAGTTTCAGGGCCGAAGATCATGCCAGGAGTAAAGGCACCCCGACCTCCGGAGCTCTCGGAGGTAGACGAAGACAGCTGCAGGCGTCCGACGAAAAGACAGGCCGAATGGCGAAGTCCCGTACGGGCTATTACGAGTGGCATCGAGTAAACACCCGGTCAGACAACCCGGAGGCGCTGAAGGGAAGGAACCCCCGACGAAATCGTCACCTTTTCGCGTTCCCGACACCGCCTCGTCTCGCCAAAAAGGGGTTCCGGCGAGATCGGTGCAAAAGATGACCACTGAAGCAGGAGCCTCCTTCGGTTCCAGGGGAGCCGAAGATTTTCGCGTTACGGTCTCGGGCCAAAAGGACCATCGTCGCGACGGCCCTGATATGCAAACGTCGCCTTCGGAGGATTTCGGCAGGAGAGTCGGGTGGGGGGAACGAGAATCGATGAGGCTCGTTACCGATAGACGTGAGATCACTGTCGCGCTAGCCTTCCGCCAACGTAGCAAGTCTAGTTCAACTACCCCATAGAAAGTCAACCGAATAAGTACCGCGTTTATTATAATAAACTTGCTTACGGAAGAAAATCTGTTTCGCGGCTCGCCAATACTGCGTCCCGGCAGTGGCAACCACTTCACGGTCGCGGAAAGCGAAGGCAGAGGCGAAGTTTATCGGAGGCGAAATAAAAAAAAAACATCAGCGGTGAGTCGTCTAATGATCTCTATGTCGTTTTGGTAGCGAGCTGGCTCGATTCTTTTCGCGCGAGGGCAAACGAACGTCGTTCTGCCCGTGGATCGATCTTACGCGTGGCCGAGACGCGTCACGTCTCGAGCCTATGGCTCATGCTTCACGGTAGCATTTGAGCGGTCCGCGTTATTAGAGTTTTCCCAAACGCGACGGTATCGGAAGATTCCTCGGAGGAACCGCGCTTCGTGAGAAAATCATTCTATCGTCTTAAATTGCGAAACTTTTGGATCTGGTCACGTGCGTAGCGAACTACGACTTTCTCTCTATCTCCGCGCGTTCCGAAATCGCGTGCGTCTAACGTAATTTTCACGTCCGAGAACTATCGCGACAGTCCCGTACCGCGCCGGTCATCCGCGCGTCGCACGGTCCCGTTCTGCGGGAAAATTGTAATTAATTGTACTGGTCGACTGTACCTTCACGTGCGACTATAATTTCGACAACCGTGCTGCGACCGGACAACCGTACAATCCGTACAACTTGTATAAAGAGCGCGGGCTCTCGGGTGCGGTCACGTGACCGTCTTTTGTATCGTTGACGTGTCGAATAAATATTACTCGAGACCAAAATTCTGTCGAATTAATTCGTGTTCTGTGAGATCCGTCCTGCCGTAAGGGCCGTCCGCGCCCTTCCCGCGTTCGAGCTTCCTGGACCCGTCTCAACCGATCGCTAGGCTCGCGGATTCGAAAATTCGACTCCCGTGTTCGGCTTCCCTGAACATAAGATATTCATTGCGTTTCGCGTGGCATCCTTACGGTGCCTGGCGCCTGAACATCTCGTTTCGTTACGTTGTCGGATTTTCGAACTTTCCGTTAGTCCCGGGCGGACCACGTGCTTACGGCGGCCCGTAGTCCGGTCTCAGAGCCATAAAGGCCCGGAGTCGGTCTTTTCGGGGGTTTTCCAGCCCCCGCCGAGACGCGACGTGACACTTCATATCCCGACTAGAAATTCAGTTAGGTATGCCTAAAGACGAATGTAGGCCTGATGCAGAAAGAATGGTGTCCGCCTGAGTTGGGCATTCCTAACAGTTGCCATACATGGGCCTAATGCGGAAAGAATGATGTATGCCTAAGTTGGGCATTCCTAACAGTTGCCATACATGGGCCTAATGTGGAAAGAATGATGTATGCCTAAGTTGGGCATTCCTAACACTTGCCATACATGGGCCGAATAAGGAAAGAATGATGTACGCCTAAGTTGGGCATTCCTAACAGTTGCCATACATGGGCCTAATGCGGAAAGAATGATGTACGCCTAAGTTGGGCATTCTTAACAGTTACCATACATGGGCCTAATGCGGAAAGAAATGTGAACGGCTGATTTGGGCATTCCTAACAGTTGCCATACATGATCCAAATGAAGATGGCCGAACGGATGCCTAGGTTGGTTTGCAAATGTAATTTAGGAAAGCAGTAGCGCGCACTTCTCAAGATTTGTCGAGAAAATTGCATTTGAAAATCTGTTTCCAGTCATAACGAGACGGCGTTTACCTATGAACAACAACCGGAGTGATCGAGGGCGCAGCGAGAAATATGTACTAGTAATCAGTAGGTTGCTGGTTCGTGTCCCGCTGTCCGCATTTTTCTTTTTCATTTTTTGAATTTTTTCAATTCAATCCTAACATTTATGATATCTGCCAATAAACAGTTATTTTTTAAGTAGAAAATGCGAGTCTTTCATTTGTGGGTATTGAAGAAAAACTCTATGGGAAAACATAATGTGGCCCTAACCCGGGTTTCCTTATGCGGGCCTCATACGGCTTTCCCAATTAGGCAGTCATTGATATTCCGTGTTACATGCCGCATTAGGGCCTAACAGCCAAATTAGGCTAGCCTAATGTGGACCTAATGGTCTATTCTTCCAAACTGAATTTCTAGTCGGGATAGTAACTGCTACGCGTTAGTCGAGTCACTAGAAGAGACCGGATTACTCTCTAATCTAATTATCTAATTTTATAACGATAACATTAACGCTAACGGTACTGGCAATGGTGATGGCAAAGAAATAAAGAAAAAAGAAGAGGGGGAATTTTTTAAATATTGAAACCTTAGACCATGTATACCAATAGATCCAGCATAGGTATAGTATGCGTATAGGAGAACCGACTCTGCAGTTCGGCAAAGATAACGAACGTCGTGACTTCACAAGATAAGTCTTGAGATAATTTCAAAATGGCTGAAAATTTGTGGTTGTGAATTCTGAATTGCTATGAAAATATTTGTAAGATTTCAAACAACAAACGTGAGGCGCATGAAATCGATAATCGATGCATTTTGAGCCTCACGTTTTTCGTTTGAAATCTTACAAATATTTTCATAGCAATTCAAAATTCACAATCACAAATTTACACCACTGTCTGTACGAGGTTAGGAACCAATACGCGACTAGGAAAAATTAAAATAATTAAGAAAAATTAAAATAAAGTATAAAATATACTTTTTAGTCCGTTTTTAAAAACGTGGTATTTTTTAAAAATTTATTTTTTAATATATATGGTCTAAAGTTGAAAGAGTCTGGTTTCGTTTCGGTGGCACATGCAGCGACGAACACGGTTGAGGTTAATCAGCGCGATAATTCACCTATTGGCTTCCTCCAGCTTAGCTAATAGAGCCAGCTCGTCGGTAGATATTTCCTGCGTCGCAGTTATTCTCTCTTCCTCGGACGGTACCGGTGGTAAGCTGGGAAGTATTTTGCTAACCTGGTTCTTGTTCTGAGCGGACTGGTGCTGTACAGTGGTGCATAAACACAACGCGCTCATCACCTGCGGTCCATAACGAGACAATCCCAACTGTCCGGTTGTCTGACCGTTCTCTTCGACCCTGAAACAAACAATCAATCCCGTTTCAGATTATCTACGAATTAGATTACGGACGAAAAGAAAGTGCACGTTTCTTCCATTGCAATGAAATGATTTTCCACGCGACGCGGCGCGGCGCGACGAGAGAGATTAACGGATAACGCTCACAGGCCTCTCACCTCTGCAAAACCATGCGCTTCGATATTGCGCGTATTACTACACGCACAAAATTCTCTAGAACAAACAAATTTCATCGAACACTGCATAACTAAGGTGAATTATACTATTGCTGGCATTGCAGTAGTTTAAAAAGTTTTAAAAAATAATTTTAAAAAATTTTAGTTTAAAAAAGCTTATTTTTCGACTTTGAGCAAATATTGTGTTATTTTATAAGATATTGTTGTTTTGTTCTTTACAGCAAAAAATTCTCTAGACTTTGAGAGACACCACTTTTGCAAACAATTTTGAAGATATTTTTCAGTTTATATAAAAAAATAAGGAGCCAGCGGAAAATCGAACAATGCATAATTAAGGTAAACTGTACTATTGCTGGTATTGTAAGGAATCTGGCCTTAATTCTTCTCCTACGGGCAAAAAAATAAAAAGTTAGTTTTAAAACTAAATACCGCAATTAAGAGACTAAGACAAGGAAATTTATTTTATTGTTTTCCCATAAATAAGCATATTTAAACGATCATTAAAGACGGAGAGACACCACTTTGTACACATTCTTGAGGATATTTTTCAATTTATATAAAAAAAGAATAAAAATTTAGTTTTAAAACTAAATTCCGCAATTAAGAGGCTAAGACAAGGAAATTTATTTCTTTGTTTTCCCATAAATAAGCATTTTTAAACAATCATTAAAGACAGAAAGACACCAATTTTGCAAACATTTTTGAAGATATTTTTCAATTTATATAAAAAAATAAGGGGTTAGCGGAAAATCGAAATACTCCACACGATAGAGCAGACTTTTATCTTGAGATACTTTGTTCAGATACTTTTATAGAAGATACTTTGTTTTCAGGATCGAAAAAAACGTCGACGTTGGAAAGTTGAAAGGATGGTTTCTCAAGATAAAAGTCTGCTCTATCGAGTGGAGTAATTCGATTTTCCACTGGCCCCTTGTTTTTTTTTTTTTATATAAATTGAAAAATATCCTCAAAAATGTATGCAAACGTGGTGTCACTCTCTGTCTTTAATGAACGTTTAAACATGTTCAAACAACCACAACGTATTACTATTGCACACCACTGGAGTCGAAAAAGTCTAAAGAATCTTTTTCTGTAAAGAACAATACAATAACATCACAATATTTGTTCAAAGTCGAAAAATATGTCCTTTTTTAACCTCAAATTTCTGAAAAGAAGAATTCAGGGCAGATTCCAAAAACTCTAAGATACACCCAACAGTTAATAAGAAACATTTTTGATGTCGGACAGTGATATTAAGAATTTCTGATACAGAAAATCATTTTATATTTCTTCTTATTTATATTCCAAAGCAGCGCTGTAAGTTTTCATAAGAGAATTCCACGTATGACTGTTAGCAACGCTGGTACATCAAGTAAGACCGATGGATGACCACAGTGCAGGGTAAATAGTGTTTTATTAAAATTTTCGTTATGAGTAAGCATACTTTATCGCTTTACAATTTAATTTCGGACTTTAGTATAGATGTAATCAATGTATGTATGTTTATTTACACTGTCCAACAAATTTCAACTTTTTTCATGTTTCCAAATAATTATTGGTTAGGTTAGGTTATAAGATACACTCAGCAGTTATATGAAAATATTTTGTTATTTACTGAGTGTCATAAAACAAATATCCTGTTTAACGTTTACTTTTTACTGTGCCAATGACTGTACTATTTGTCTAACGATTGTCATCCACTGAACATACTTGACAATAAAAGATTTACGACTGGTAAAACTGTTTGATTTTGCTGCACAATCTCTATTAGCTGATAATAATAGTAAGTTGAACTCGTTTAAATATTAAAAAAAAGATAAGAAGATTTTCATTCCGAAGATTTTGGCTTAGGATGCCAATTATTGTATAGTTTATCCTACATCGGACAAATTAAAAAGCTGTAGGAGAAGCGGAAGTGGAAGCCGGAACGTGGACAAGAGATCATCAAAGTCTAATTAAAGTTTAAGAATATGCTGGTGCTCTTCAACCCCCAACGAATTCTGAAAAGTTCGATGAACACGTTCATTAGGTGTTACGCGGCCCTCCTTCTGCTCCTCCTCCTCAGCCACATCAGTCTCGCCAGCCCTACCAACCCTCTTTCCCTTAGAGGCAAGGGATAGCACGTGCGATAACTAGAAAGTAACTAGAATCTTACTAGATTTTGTATCGAAACATGGATTTGCGGCTGTCGTTTTTTAACCTAACCTAACCTAACCTTTGTTACAAACTTTGTATATTAAAGCATCTGTATTATTATTATCATAGATTGGACATTGCCATGGCGTATGATTAGAATTCAGTATCAGACGACCACATAGACAACTGATGTCTGTGGTAAGTTTAATCTTAATTAAAAAGAGAGGCTTTCAGTTGTTAGCGTCCAGAACTACGTCTGTTAAGAGGCAAGGGACACCACGTGAGATAACTAGAAAGTAACTAGAATCTTACTAGATTTTTTTATCGAAACATGGGTTTGCAGGAATAAAAATTTTAATCATAACCTAAAGAGAAAATAGTATTTTATAATTATATCTGTCAATAACAGATATTTTTCTAAAAGGTTCATTAACACTTTGCCTTTATATTGTATTATTATTAATAAAGAATAAATAATAATTTGTGAGAAATTAGACATATGTAAATACGTAAAAATATATCAGAATTTGCTGGTGTTTTTCTCACAAATAGACATTTTTCACTCATATGATGGGGCACACCGTGGTACAAACCTTCCTCTATCAAATGAACCCTTATGCAGCTCAAAATATGCTCGTATAAGGTAAAAAAACGACAGCCCGTGATTGCATCCAATTTGCCCATATTCCATTCATGATGCCAGAGTCTAAAGCAAGTCTCGAATCAATTTTAGTTTAGCTTGTTAGACCAGATGGTGCTTAGTCAGGACTGCCAACTTGGAATCGTAACAACAAAAATATATGGGGCTTGAGTCCACTCGGATTTACTAATAGCAATAAAGACGTTAATAAAAAAGAAAAAAAAAGTGAAATTATAGCCAAATTGGAGCGTTAGACTGATACATATGTATGTTTATCAGTGTTATCACGAAAAAAACATTTTTTCCACGCGAAGATTGGTAACACTGATAAATACCCTAGAATAGGCGTTCCTAACCCCTTAAGCAACACTATTTATTATACAAGTTCATAAAAATTGAATCCTGCATCGTATAATTGACTAATTGTTCTAATATTCGAACAGTCGTGTTTCTTTTATTTCGAATAATTGAGGTTTCATTGTAATTTGTTTTGTTTCACATAAATAAAAATACATATGTACACCTATGCCACATATGCGATTATTTCAGAGGAACATATTGTTTATTTGTTCACTCAATTGCCAATGTAATTGTTCATTAACCTAACCTAACCACAGAAAAAAAAACTTTCTCCGTGCAGTCGTTGGTAACACTGATAAATACCCTAGATTAGGTATGTCACGTGGTGTGCCTTGCCTCTTAACGCTTTCCGAAGTTCGTTAAACCTCAATTAACGTGTTCATTCTACCTTTTCGAGGTTTTATTTCGTGTCCATCGCGCCGCTGCCGGTGCCAGCAAGCCACGAAGAACCATCGAGGAATTGTTCGCTCCTCGGTTGCTCGCGAAACTTTCGATAACGGAAAACTAGTCGAGTTCGAGCCTGCCTGGTCGTGTATAGTTCCCTCGTTCCGCGATTACATTCGATTCTTCCGCGAACGGACGTTACGCGTCGCGGCCCCTAATACTCCGGCAATTTTCCGGGAAACTATTTCAACTTCCGCGGAGAGACACATTTCTGAATACTCGACGCTGTACGCCGCTCGAATCCTCTCGCCCGATCTCGATCGAACTACGGAAATCGGTACTCGACTAATTGCAGGATCCCGGAAATTCTTCGCGAGAACTTTCCAAATTTCGGATAATGTACACTCGCCCGTCCATAAGTCACCGGCAGAGCTGGGGAAAATAGTATTTTAAATAGTAAATAATAAATAATCCTATTTATTTTCAAGTATGTATACAATGTTTGAAAATAAAATATTTTATTTGATGCAGTAATTTTTGAAAATATAATAATTCATTTGAGGCAGTAATTTTTGAAAATAGTATTTTAATTTGGAGAATATTGAAAATATTTCGACTTTGTCTTTATTTTCAATTTCAATTTTAAATATTATTGCTGAAAATAATGCTTCGAATTCAATACATTTACCAGTGTAAATCGTTTCTTAACAATACGTTAGACTTTATGTTTGGTTTTTAAGAATGCATTATAACAATGCAAAAAGTAAAATATTTTATTTCGTGTTTCAGATCGCGTTCAAATAGAGATATTTTATTGTGAGGTTCAGATTGTTCAAACACAAATAATTTATTCTCGCGATTATATATCTTCGTTGAAACACACTATTTTCTTTAGGCAAAATAAAATCGAAAATATTCAATAGTATTTGAAATATTTGTTTTGTCAAATGATGCTCAACTTTGGTTACCGGATACTTAATCAAACGGGGATGATTTGTTATTAATTAATATTAAAAAGAGATTCAATCTCTTCTTAATATTTGAATGTACATACAATATTTATTTTACAACAAATATTTCTTTTTAAATATGCAGGAAATATATATTTCATATTACGAGAAAAATATTTTTTTCTAAATACAAAATGAATCTTTATTTAATATTAGAAATAGAATATATTTTCTTAATGTACAGATAATATTTATTTCATATTATAAAAAAATATTTTTTTCTTATTATAAAATAAATCGTTATGTAATATCAGAAATTATATAAAATTATATAACATAATATAAAAATTTCTTAATTGTAATAAAGTTCTTCCGAAGATAAAATGGAATATTCCCTCAAGCAGTGCACAGAAAGTAATAGATATCCATAGTTTCTAATTATTGTTATAACTTTTTCTTAAATTTGAAAATTTTATATTCTCTGAATATTTAGCTTATATTTTTTAAACATTCAATTTATATTTCTTGTACGTGTATACAATATTCAGATCCAATATTTTTCTCATATGAAAAAATGTGGCTTAAAAATATTTTTCCAATGTTTGAAAAAACTATTTATCCAATATTTTTGTGCTACAAGGGTTTATACGAGAAGGTTGATCTGCGATGAGTCTGTGGTATCATATGATCCGAAATGTGTCGGAGCGAATGTAGAGCGTGAGAACTTGGACGATTCCGACTAAAAATATTAGATAAATGGACAAATGGTGAATAGTCACAGCGAATTCGTTGGACTATAGTAACGGTTCGCACGAACCAATCAAAATAGACAAATCGAATAATGAAAAATCTGTAAATCGGTTATGAATATCGTGTAATTGGAATTGTCAGCGGCTTGTGTTCGATCAAGTTCAGGGGTTAGTTAATCCGTGCTCATCTCCCGATGTACTTTAAATTGCACGGGAATTCAGGCTACCGAGAAATGTAAATTATCCTATCTCGCGCAGCCGATGCACGGTGCATACAGCCGCGAGTGTTTCGTGCCTGCACTCGTTCGCCTAATCTTTCGCTCGCTAATTTATTCGCACGCGCTAATTGCTTGGCTTTCTTCTCGACCTTTCGTCATCTGTTACGCGCCTACTTGCGTTTGAGCGATTCGCATTTACTCCCGTAATTAACATTGTTATTAAACATTGTATAATACGTATCCATTATTCGTGTACAATATTATATTTTATAGTGTACTCCCTATATAAATTTTGTGTCACTATATATATATATATATATAGTGACACAAAATATTATATACACATTCATATAGAATATAGAAAAGAAAAGAATAGAAAATCGTACAATTATAAACGGAGAGTACAATGTTACTCGTATTATTAACGAATAAAACAACAAATTCCGAATCGTTCGAATAGAGAGAGTACATAGATGAAGAATAATAGAAAATCCTCTTGTAAGAACAATTATAAATTGACAGTACCATATTACTCGTATTATTAATGGATAAAACAACGAATTTTTCAAATATCCTTAATTCTATATCAAACACAGAGAGTGCATAGATAAAGAATACCACAAAATCCCCTTTCAAGGATAATTATAAATTGAGAGTACCATGTTACTCGTATTATTAATGGATAAAACAACAAATTCCTAATTGATTAAGAATAACAGAAAATCCCCTGGCAAGGACAATTATAAACTGTGAGTACGATTGTCGTTACTCGTATTATTGGAAAACACTTCTGTACCGTGTCAAGTGGTCCAAAGAGACTGGAATAACAGGGGCGGGCGGAGAGGTTATGTGATACACCCTGTGTGCAGTGTAATTACAGTGTACAGTGCAGTACAATATAATGGTATATAATCTGTAGTATACGGTATCAGAGTATAATATGTACGACTACATGTAGAAAATCTCTATTCCGATGCGATGATATTACGATTACAATTGCTCGCGGAACATATTAAGTTTTTGTTTTCGAAAGGAGATAGGCGGGTAGAATAGCGAGTGGAATCAGATCAGGATCGAGTTGCGAGATGAAACTGTTGAGAGTTTAGAGAATCGGCAAACCGGCGGAAGGTAATCTGCGATGTCGCGATGTCGCGATGTCACGGATAACGATCGATCCCGAAAGTCTGGCAGCGCGGTCGTTTGACAAGAGCCACCGGTTAACCAGCCAATAGACGCTGATTTTATCGTTCCCTTCTTGATTAACCGACACAGTATGATCGTCAAACACGTACTGGAAAGTACGAAATGGTTTGAGGGTCGATGGAGCCCGCGCAGGCCAGGATGCTCCACATGCGCACCGACCTCTCTTTCGTAACATGTAAATAAAAGGACCAGACCGAGGGCGAGTGTCTTATTTCCTGACAAATCGAACTAGCTCTGGTTTAAAACAGAAAACGAATCTCTCTACAGAGTAACTTTTCAATTCACCCGTACCGTACATCCACGATGGGCAATTTACACAATTCAATTTACGTTCTCAAGCGTAATTATTACAAATCTATGTAATTCCGGTCGACTCTTCTTGTTAGGGGAATAGTATGTTACTGTAACTCAGCGGTTTCCAACTATTATGCTACTACGCCTAATATTATTTTAATAGACACAACCCTAGTATCATAAACATTCAATTCACATTTTCTTAAATATGTGTGCAATAGTTAAATCCAATATTTATCTCGTATGAAAAAGTGTGGCTTGAAAAATATTGGATCTGAATATTCTATACATGTACAAGAATAAAGATTATCTGTATATTAGGAAAAATACTCTAATTTCTAATATTAAATAAAGATTCATTTTGTACGTAGAAAAAAATACTTTTCTCGTAATATGAAATAGATATTTCCTGCATATTTAAAAACAAATATTGTTTGTATATTTGAATATTAAAAGAAGATTGAATCTCTTTTTAATATTATTCTTATACAATACTTATTATTATTCTTATACAATATTCGTTTTATATTAAATAACAAATATTTCCTTTTAAATATGCAGGAAATTAAATAAATCTTTATTTCATATTATTAGTAGAATATTTTGTTTCTAATATACAAATAATATTTGTTTCATATTATGAACAAAAATATTTCTTTCTCATTATAAAACAAATCTTTGTTTAATAATAGAAATAAAATATTTTTTCCTAACATGCAGATAATGGTTGTCCTTGTACATTGTACATGTACAGATGTACTTTATATTTATTATCCTTTATATTTATTATAATATTCCTTTATATTTATTATAATATTCCTTTATATTTATTATAATTTTCCTTTATATTTATTATAATATCCCTTCATATTTGTAATAATATTCCTTCATATTTATAATAATATTCCTTTATATTTATAATAATATTTGAAAAAAATATTCATTTAATATCTTTGTGCTACTAGGGAATGATCTAGACACGTTCTAAATAACACAAATTGTATTCATTTGTAGATATTTAGTTTTTACTAATTACTTCGCGCCTCCCGTGTTGGAAACCGCTGCTGTAATCGATGAAAAAGAAATTGTAAATTCCGTGTACGCATCGACAATTTACAGAGCAACTAAAATCGCAATTACAGCGGCAACAGAAATTTAATGATGTACAGAAGTGTGGCTACAACTCGAACATCTCGCAACAATGTTGCGCCGTCGCGAAACTTTGCATTCGATCGCGAAACGTCGACAATGCGTTTCCAGCTTAGGAAAAGGAAAGAAAAGGTACGCGGGAAATAATGAGCCGTGGAAGCACCGGTATACTATTCTGTCGAAATGAAATTCGTCCGTATTCTCTCGTTGACTCGATTAGGAGGGGCTCGTGCTCGCGGCGGTGTTTTTTTCACCGCGTTCGTTACAATATGGTTTCCCTAATTGTTCCGTGGCGATGAATGACTACCGATCGCTTTACCGTTACGATTACACAACGCGCGGCGAGCCTCACGAGCGAGTGGCGCGTACCGGCGCACAGTGGGTTGAAACAAGAAAAACGCGGTCAAAAATCATTTTTCAAGTTATTTCTATGTTTAAATTAAAAAAATGGTACCGTTTTATAGATTTTGAGATGCTGAATTCAAATCAATAATCAGATTTTACTTAATTCCAGACCTATCAAAGTTATTTAAGGTTTTTTAGAAACTATTTTCTCGAATTTGGACATACATATTATTAATTGTTATTACATAATAAATTCTGTATAATTTACTTTTTGTTAATCAAATAATATAAAAGTTTGTATAAAAAATCAATATATAATTTTTTTTATATGAAAATACAATATTAATATTATTATTTTTTTTATAAATATGCACAAACAATATATGTGTGTATATATATATATATATTTATTATATTTTCAATTATATTGGAAATATATTATATCATCACAGATTCAACCACAGAATAAAAATATATAATATAATATATATGTATATATAAATATACCTTTTAATGACCTTAAGCCACTGAATTCTTAATGAAAGAGACTATCATTGTAGGTGTTTAAAATGGAGTGACTTCATTTAAAAAAGTTAAAGTGACCTTAATATTTCTAAAAAAATGACATGAAAACGATTTTTTTTTGGCCTCATGTCAGCCCCATTGTACCATTCAACTTTGTCCTTACTATATTTTACGTATCTTTAGAAACAACAGAGGTATTTAAGGTGCAAACGTTAGGTGACACACCTAACTGAATCGCGTACTCTCTCACGCGTCATTGTTTTTGTAAGACAATATCCACAGACGCAGCTGGACGCAGCTGGAACCTTTTTAGTTTTATTGTACACATATCTGCCAATAACGTGTAATAAATTTCAATGCGGAAATCGACGGCAATCGGTTTATAACTCTATTTGAGTAGATAAAAAGCTTGAAAATTACTTTTTGTTTCATCAATGTTTGTAGGTGCTATATACAGTATTTTATGCGTAAATGTCCCAAAAGTCTGAGCCATAAAATACCCCCTTGAGGGGCCAAGAAGCTCGAGAGGCCTCGGTCGCCGAGAAATATGATATCATGCGGTTCTGGTGTCTAGGTGAGACCGCCTAATCAGAATTTCCAACTTCCTTATTTTTCATTATTTTTTTATGGAAGTTCAAGTTCCATATTTGTGGCATTTGTCTGATTAAAATCATACCAAAAATGATATAATTCCAATGATATTTACTCGTGTAGTTGTCTATTACACAAGTAAATATCATCGGAATTATATCATATTTGATATGATTTTAATCAGAAAAATGCCACAAATATGGAACTTCAAGTCCCATAAAAAAATAAGGAAGTTGGAAATTCTGATCACATTGTGTTTACACTTGGGTGTTTATCTCGGCGACCAAGGCATCTCGAGCTCGGCTGTCCTTCTCTACGTTCGGCAACAGTCAAAGAATAGTGTCTCTGATGCATATGTGTCCCGCGGCAGACTCGTGCTAGGGACTTATATACATAAAATACTGTACAACAAAAACAAACAAAATCCGCGGTTATTATGTTCGTCTTGAAACACGCTTTCAGTTAAGTACATGGAAAAATTCTCACTCATGTGTGTATTAAGTTATAACGTCCTAAATGAAACGATATTCTAAGAAATTCAGGAGAAGCAACTTCTATGAATTTTTATTGAACTTTAGCATTTAATTGTGGGTTACAGGTATGGAATTTTGGAAAATAAAATGCAGGAAATGATGCCTTATTTATCTACCAACAAGTTAATAATATAATTTTATGTTTCTCGTTTAGTCAAAAAATTGATTTTTGACCGCGTTAAAAACCAACTAAAATTAGTTAAAAGTTACTAACTATATGTTGATCATATATGTTGATTCTCGTACACAGCCGATGTTGCATGTAGAATTATAAAAAAATTTGTTTATGTAGCTCTTTATACATTGTATCGATAAAAAATTTTAATATTTTTTTTTATTATGTTTAATAATTACTTTCAACTTTATTAATTGACCACCAAATTAACTCGATTTTGAACACAAAAACCAAGTTTCATTATCAATATATAATTTGTGCCTCAGTGTGGCTTCACGAGACTATGATAAATCTTTTCCTTAAAGTATCCTGAAAGTTGTAAAACAAATTCCAGCTGCGGGTGCCTGCCAATGCGAAAGTTATTAACAATTTAGTACTTTGTGTATTTTCATTGAGACAGTTAAGTGCGAATAACCAGAATCAATAAAGGCTATTTATGTGAATCTGTTGTAAAAAAAAATAGCATGAATGAAGTTTATTTCATGTGTTAATAACATTTTAAAGTTATTAACAAATAAATACATTTAAAAATAAATATACCAGTTGATAAGCGAAATATATATTGAAGATTGCTTTGCAAAACTTACTACATAAAACAAAAATCCATATTCCCGCATTAATATAAATAAAAATTTAAAAAAAATTAAAATACAAAAAATTAAAAAACATAAAAACCTTTTCTTAGACTGGTACCTTGTCGCGGTGAAAAGGCTTATAAATGCATACGTTTTTAAATATAATTAAAACAGCAATTAAACCAAATCCAGCCACTATTTAATCTGAAGATAATGTCCATAATAGTCCACCATTGTTAATTTTACAATTTTAATTTGATATTCGAAATAAGCGACCCCAAAACACACATTGGACTAGCAATATTCAAATAATTTCATTCAGTATTCAATGAATTATCGATTTTTGTACACACTGTCCGGATTCTGCCAGGTTGTATCAGCCACTTTGAATTTCATAATTTCAAATACAAATTCAAAATCAGCATCCCCAATAACTCGCATATATGAATTTTCAAAAAAAACCGGTCAGTTTTGATTTTTCGGTCCGCCATATTGAATCGGTCATTTTGAATGTTTCAATTTTGATTAAAGATTTGAAATCTACGCCCAAAATAACCCAGAGATACCAATTTTCAAATATTTTACTACAAAATTGATTGAGTTATTGAATTTTGGCCACTTTTTCTCGCTCTCGGCCACTGTGGGCGCCGCGTCCACGTATCGCTCGTTTCGCTTGTATCATTTGTTACGCGTACACATGGAAAGCAATCGTTCAAATGCGTGCGCGAACAAAGCGATCGAAATGAAAAAGAGGTTGCGCACCGTGTCGCGGAACGCGATCATTTTAAAGTACTCCCGTGATTTCCGCGACTTCCTTTTTCTTCCTGTACGGTTTTACACTTTGTTCTCAACGCCCTGTCGTTTCTTTCAACATCAACATTTGCGACATTCGATGGAGTTACACCGGTTCTTCAGACTCTCGCAAACTGAAACTTCTATAATAATAACAGTTCTCTGAATCTCGATCGACAATTGTTTTAAACTACAATTAATGTTATCGGCGCACTGGTCCGATCCAAAAATATCACATGAAATTTAATTCAACGTTTTGGTCTCAATTCAGGCCATTTTCAAGAATAGAAAAGTTCATTATTGCGTCTGTAAGAATTAATCAAAGATATTTTTTAGTACAAATTATAGAACAGTTAGGCAAACGTGTTTTCACACAAATAGAGAATAAAAAAGGATGTGGACCCAAAAAATATGTAAGGACTCACATGCTTATAAGAAAAGGTATTAATTTACATTCTTAAAGATTACGAAAGATCTTCTTTAATAATGTTTCTACAGGTTTCACTGATTTGTACTAGCAGATTTATAAATTAAGCGGTTTACCTGCTCGTACTTCTACACCTAGACTCTAAGATGTTGTCCAACAAATTCCCAAATAAAAGGATAGAATATCTTCCTCCACCGTTTTATATTTAGTTCTCAACGTCCCGTAATTTCTTTCAACATCAACATTTGCGACATTCAATGGAGTGTAACTTCTGTAATAATGTTTCTACAGGTTTCATTGATTTGTACAAGCAGATTTATAAATAAACCGATTTACCTGTTCGTACTTCTACAAATAAAAGGATAGTGTTACGTACATTTAAATTTGTTGTCTCTTGTTCGATGGAGTAAAGCGTTGTGTAATTTATGCAGGACAGAATTTGTAGGTGGTCCTCGTTAACTGTGCATATCTAACTCGTGGACGAGATGCTCAGAAGCAATGGAATAGTTGAAATTTATACTTGTACACTTGTACAGATTTAACAAGCTCCAAAATAGCGAGAACAAGTTTGGAAAGCTTGCTTTTATACACTTAAATGGAGGTACGATAACAACATATTGTTTGTCTCTTATCTACATTTCCTGTACAGCGTGTTATAGAATACATTGAAAGGCGAATACCAAGAGCATGCTACATCTAATTTAGAAACATTTAGAAAGGAAATAAATTCACAGATAGAATGAAACAGGTGTTTTGACATTTAGTAAGATAAATGTGGGAAATTTTAATGTTTCTGTTAACACCAGGCTTGAATGCTGATATTATTTCTTACGAATATTTCTATAATCAGCTAGGACGTTGTGTCAGCTTTCGGTTTAATCTCGTTTCGAAAGAGATTCGAGTACGGGATATTCTCGAAGCGACTTCGCAACAGAAGAAATAAATATTTTCAACGTGACATCATTAATCTCGCTCTCTCCTATGTAATACGTCGGGTCGCGGCGCTTTTCATCCGAACGAAATGTATGTGAGCAACAATATGTCGTGAATCGAGAGAATCGAACGCGAATGTTTGGTAACAAGTGCCTAACAATACAACGACGAAAAAGGAAAACTGTCAGAGTGGCACTTGCCCGTGTTCACGAATTGTCAGGCTACCGAATTTACAAACGGCCATCTGTTTCGAATATGTAGGAGAACTGCTGGAAATGACTCACCTGCGGGCCGATTAATATTCCATATGTTCCTCGACGAACGAATCAAGTACTGTGTCCGAAAATTAAGGTTTCCATCAGCGAAATCATTCGGAACGCCGCTTCGTGTGCAACGAGCAGGCACATACGCGGCTGTCACCACTTAAAATTGTCATCACGGATAGATCTGCTCGCACGCACTGTTGCCAACATAAACTTAACCGGTAGGAACCAGGGTAGTGTCGCTCAATTGCGCTCAATGTATTTTTCTGTTAGCACGAAATCGAACGCCATCTGAATTGTGTGTGGAACAACTAACGAGTCAAATCGCGGGGATTTGAAATCCATACTACCCATTTCTTGCTATTTTATAATTTTTATTTAAAAATAAGAAAATTAAAACATTTTATTACATTTTAAATACGTTCTATTCAATATTGCATTTTTTACATTTATAATTACATACTACTATTTACAATGTTTCCTATAC
>CM052338.1:1486070-1505708 GCA_028455595.1 Lasioglossum vierecki
AGCCGTCTTTTTCACAGCAAAAATGAGACGCAGAAAAGTCGTCTTATGTTTGCCGTAAAAAAGACGAACCCAAAAAGACGACTTTTTGGACGTGTAAAAGTCGCCATTTTAAAGCCGTCTTTTTCTCGGCAAAAATGAGACGCAAAAAAGTCGTCTTATTTTTGCCGTAAAAAAGACGGCCCCAAAAAGACGACTTTTTGGGCGTGTAAAATACGTCTGTGTGAGCCGTAAGACGTAAAGACCAAAAAAAGTCGAGAAAAAGTCGTCTTAAAGACCGAGTGTGCTGTCTGGGTAAATATTGTTATTTAATAATTGTATAATATTTCTAATATAATTGTTGTTAATAAAATAGTAATTGTTATTCATGCTACATACACATTCTTATTGAACGAATTATTCGATATCCCTGATAAGTGAATATATTGGACAGTAAATCTTATAACATCTATTCAAAACTCCCGCCCGTTAAAATTCAACCAATAGCTCGACTACTATCGTTTTAGTCGATAGTTTCAGTCGATGGTGCCCACAGGTGCTCATCACTAGCTTGAAGCGATGACTTCCGATGTTTATAAACATTGCACAATCTTACCAATAATCAGAAGTTGCAAGTTTGCTTCGTTTGTAAATGAAAATTCGGCATAATTGCTTGCACGTGTTCTTGAAAATGACGTCCGTAGTACAAGTTGATACATTCTCGTCAAACTAAAAATGTATCGACTGGAAAACTTTTATAAACATTGCCATTCGATGTAACAAAGCTTTGACGAAATGTCCTTAAGAAAATATATGCACCATAGAAATAGATATAAAAAAGTACCGGACTTTAAACAACTCGCGTTATTGTATCCTGCTTTTCGTAATGTTGTTAATATAGTAAGTGTGTTATGCGTTCAAACGATATTAACATATAATATAATTATAATATATATTATAATATAATATAATATATTTACATATATTAAAAATATAATCGTTTATCGATTTTTAGGATTTGACCGGCAAAGTGAAGGTTGACTTTAAAAATGAAGAGTGTCTACGAATACTGACGGAAGTATTGTTGAAGCATGACTTTAATCTAGACATACAAATACCTCCGAATAAGTTGATACCAACTTTGCCGTTACGTTTGAATTATGTGTTGTGGATAGAAGATTTGATAAAGCACTCCTCTCTTTGCGAAATAAAGGAAGCTGTCGGCATAGACATTGGTATCTCCTACAGATATTTCATAAATATTTAGCTGCAAAGCTCTCTAAATATACATAGCGATTGTTTATAGGGACCGGCGCAGTTTGTATATATCCTTTATTGTTCGCAAAGATGTATGGAAATCAAATGATTGGCACAGAAGTCGACGAAACTAGTTTGCAAACAGCTACTCAACAGATTGAAAATAATAATTTGCAGCAATTAATAAAAGGTAGTAACGTTGGCTAGTAGTACACCACGGAACTGTTCGTGCAATTATGCCTTATAGAAATCTTCAAAAGAATGTTGAAGTATTCTGACAGGACTTAGTACAATTTTTATTTATTATCGAACTGGAAAAGTTTTTTTAAAGTTTGTCTAGAAACTTTATATTATATAATATAATTTATATGTTGCTTCAACATTTGATCTTTGTAGTATCGAAAGTGGAAGGGCGAACAGTCTTCAGAGACATTGTGAAGGAAGATGAAACCTATCATTTTACAATGTGTAATCCACCTTTCTTCGAGACAGAAGGATCGGATAGAGTGGAGAAACGTTTACCACCTAGAAACGCTCCAACTGGAAAGGAGTCTGAACTGATGATTCAGGGTGGCGAAAGGGCATTTGTCGTGCAAATGATAGACGAAAGTGTAGAGATGAAAGACAAAGTAAAAATTTATACTACAATGTTCGGTCGGAGAAGCAACTTATTATTTTTATTAAAGTTAATGAAGAAAAGGAATATAGAGAATTCTACGTGGACAGAATTTTGTCAAGGTCATACCAAACGGTAAATTACCTGCACTATCTTATCGAGTAGTATTCTATCATAGAAAAGGATAAAGTCCTGTTTCTTACCGTAGTTGTTCCATAGGTGGGGATTAGCATGGACGTTTTTATCAAAAGATATAGTTGACTTGACAACTGCCCCTGTCATCAGGAAAAGCGGAGACTACGTTGCAAAGTTATTAAGAGAGAAACGTCCAACGGAGATACAATTTCCAATGGGAGACAAAGTCTCCTCCTTTGACCATTTGATCAGTTCCATAGAGGAGTCGATGGAAGAATTACACGTAATAATTGTATAATTTCCTTGGATTCCAATATGTTGCAGAGTTTGAACTTGTATTCTATTTTTTGTGTAGATAGATGTCAAGGAATTAGATTTGCCTATCGATGATTTTAATGGCTGGTCTTGTCAATTGATCGCGAGAAATGATTCCTGGACGCATGCACGCAGGAAACGGCGATTAGCTCAGAGAAAAATGAACCAAAGTGAAGAATCGAGTGGCGATAACGATACGAAAATTACCAACGATCAAACAGAACAGGCAGATTGTTCTTCTAAGGAGCCTTTCTTGGTTTGCAACTTTTTCATCGAATTGATCGAGAAAGAAGAAGAATCTGGAAGCGACAGTATAAGAATATCGATGTTCTTTGAGAAAGGAAGCGGTGGTAAAAACGCTTTAGAAACCTTCAAGCAGTATCTGATAAACAAATTAAATATCAGAGACTGTTGTCAGAAGCAACATACAGCATCACCGACGAAGAAAAAAAGAAAACGAAAGAGAAGTGGCTCGCATGAACGGAACGTGGAATCTTTGTGAAGAGTTATGTTCCGTACACAATGATTTTTATTTGACGCGGCGACTCAATAAAATTACTTCAACAGGTAGTATATGTAAATCAAGTATTTAACTTTATTTATAATCAATAGTCCTTATCAACTAGCATTTTTTGTATCGTACATTTTGACTAACAATTGCAATACAATGTTCCATATTATAAAGTATACGAATAGTCGAACAGAAACCATCACGGCATGGCCGTTCACCCGCGTTTTGTTGTTAGCAAAAACGTAACTGATACATAGAACACAAAATAGCGTTTTCTTAGAAACACGCGTAAACGATTATCGACAGTTGTCTTCCAACGGAATTTGATTTCGTTCGTAATGAAAAATTTGAACGTAGAACACGCTGTCCGTTGCACTCGTTCTCCCAACGGACGCCATATTAACATGATTCAGAAACAGAAACTTGTAAAATAACATTCGAGTAACAGTTGACTTGTTCTTCTTACAATTCTAGTACTAACTGCGGCACCTCTAGGAGTTAATAGTAAATTGACGCTACTTTTATAATAACATGACTAATGCGCTGTTTCCGATAACTTTTATCAACGATCATGAATGTAACAATGCATTCACCTGTCACGGACCTTGTGCCATCGTCCTGCTGCCACCAATTTCTTTTCTTTCGAAAATATCTGTATCCTTTCCGTATAAATTCGAAAGAAAATATCTCTAAAATTCAATTATTCCTTTCAGATTGAACTTCTTCTACGAAGGAGACGAACGAATGAACTTTACGATGCCAAAACCAAAATAATAAATTCTTCTTGTTGAATGCAATAAAAATATACTTGTACTTTTTTTAGTTACCGCAGAGCTTTCGCTAGTGTGAAACTTGTTCGTTTCACTATTATAAGGAAGCTCTTCGATCGGTGAGAATTTATCAAAGATATGTATCCACGTGTTCGCGTTGAACTCGACAAATTCAATCGCACGTTGGTACAGATTACGTATTACAGTGTTACATATTCTCATGTATTCGATGCTGGTATCGATGGCAAGTAGAATGGGAAAATGACAGCGATGTGTCTAGGTCGCACAAAACAGTGATCTCGAATGTGTGCTAATAAAATAGACTATCGAAAACGTACAAAAAAAAGAGAGAGAAAAAAAAGAAAAAAAACGATTGACTTATAATCTACGATAATAAACGTCCATTATTTGTTTTTTTTTCTTTTTTTTTATAGAAATCGTTGTACCGTTCGATTCTTTTTACGGCACCTCGCGTTTCGCTTCGAGTTTAGCAACACTTGCGTAGGATGCTGGAGCTGATACTAATTATTATTTTGTCGATTAGTAGAAGAGTAACGTGGTGGGTAATACCGACAGCCTGTGTTGTCACGAAGTACGATTAATTGAGCCTTTCGAGTTCCAAGATATCCGCGATACCATGGCGGATCCATGGCAAATCGATTAAAATTTGCGGAGTCAACCAAATCGTGAATCGTCGTGACACGACAAACATGCGAATCACTCTTTCCTTTCCGTTTCGAATTATTTACACAAGTGAAAAGTCAGCTTTTCTATGCAGTCGTAATTCATCAGTCAAAGAAATTCTGCGGCTTGGCGTAAAATTGAGAATCGAGAACTGCGAATAGAGAATCGCACGTGCCCTGGTAACAATGCTGGCAATTCCAGAGGGGCTTCACGTTAACGCCGGTGCACCATGGAAGGGATCGTGTCTGACGCAACAGCACGTTGCAAATGTGTACGGTCGTTCGATCAAGCAAACACTGCCATCCCGATAATTATCCCAATCAATTTTGCATACCGTACTCGCGTTATTCTTAAGAAGACTGGTCGCGGGCAGGGAAAGACTAGGACTCTGAGAGAAAAAAAACTACTAAGTATGATCGTAGGCGCGTTGAAACGTGCTCAGCTCTCTGCGACCACCGGTTCTAACGTAGCGTTGTTCTCCTCCAGCTTCTTCGATTCGATCTTCTTCTCTATTTTCTTGTTCTCCTTCTCTTCCTTCTTGTTCTCTTTGTCTTCCTTCTTACCCTCTTTCTCGTTCTTCTTATTCTCTTTCTCTTCCTCTTTCTTATTAGTCTCTTTCTCTTCCTTCTTATTATTCTCCTTCTCCTCCTTCTTATTATTCTCCTTCTCCTCCTTCTTGTTCTCCTTCTCGTTTTTCTTGTTCTCGTTCTGAATAGACTTCGTCTCTCCCTCGGGAGTGTGTTCCTTCTGCCTTTTCTCTATCTCCGCTTTGAAGTGTTCGATATCCTGCTGGCTGATTTGAACGAATAGAATGCCGTTGATCACGTTCAGCATGTCGAGCACCGAGCCCATACTTGGCGGCTGCACCTGAATCGGCGGCAAACTGATGCCCGTTTTCCCCGTGTAAATTTCATTCATCTTCTTCTGCAGAACAACCGCTTGTTGCGTCAGGTGTCTCAAGCAGTCGCTGCTCTCTTTGGTTTTCTCGTGGTCCTCGCCCAACTGTTGTTTGTAGATCGCGTAAGTCTCTTTCTCGTTGTTTAGAGCCGCGCGGAAATCACCCATGCAAGACTGAGTTCTCGCGACGAGGTGATAAGATACAGCGACCTTCAGGGACCGTGGTCCATGGTATCGAAGATTCAACGACAGTGCATGCTCCAAAAACTGAAGCGACAAATTGTATTCTCCGACAGCGTGGAGTATCAACGAGATATTGCTCTAGACGAATCACCAATAAACGCAATGTTACAACAAACATTCAAAGGCCATTTCATATGCTAGACATCTTGAAAGTTTACTTACATCGAGCAGTGCCACTTCCGGATGATCCTCGCCGCAAACTAATAAGGCTAGGTAACGTGCTCTGTACAATAACCTCAGCGACACGGAAACTTGACCGTTTGCGAAAGCGTACAGTGCCAGATGAATCTATAAGAAAAACATAAGTATACATCAGAAGGTGCGTCGTAAAGACGTAAACAAACTACTGTAAACAGTCTAAAAAAGTATTAAAACATGTTATGTTCCTTCTAAAAAGTACGTGGACAACACGTTTAATTTTTATATGATTCTTATTATAGTCTAGTTTACACAGTTAATAATATTTCATTGGACATCTTACCCAATAATTATTGTATTATTATTGTCTTGAGAAGACAGCAGACCACGCCAACGGATCATCAATTAAGAGGCAAGGGGCACCACGTGACATATGTATCAGTTTAACGCTTCAATTTTACTATGATTCCACGTTTTTCCCTTTTTTTTATTAATGTCTTTATTAAAAAAACATTAATCAAGCCCCATATATATTTTTGTTGTTGCGATTCCACATTGACTAACTAGCTGAACTAAAATTGACTCTAGACTTGCTTTAGACTCTGGCATCATGAATAGAATATGGGGAAATTGAATGCAATCACGGGCTGTCGCTTTTTTATCTTATACGAGCATATTTTGAGCTGCACAAGGGTTCATTTGATAGAGGAAGGTTAACTGCACCACGCTGCGCCCCATCATATCAGTCAAAAATGTCTATTTGTGACAGAAAAATAAGCCCAAAGTAGAGCAAACATCGAGAAAAACACCAGCAGATTTCGATGTATTTTTGCATTCAATTTCCCCATATTCTATTCATGATGCCAGAGTCTAAAGCAAGTCTAGAGCCAATTTTAGTTCAGCTAATTAAACCAGATGGCGCCTAGAGCATGTCTTTTAATAAAGACATTAATAAAAAAAGGGAAAAACGTGAATCATAGCAAATGAAGCGTTAAACTGATACATATGTATGTTTATCAGTGTTACCAAAAAAAAAAAACATTTTTTCCACGCGGAGATTGGTAACACTGATAAATACTCTAGAATAGGTATGTCACGTGGTGCTCCTTGCCTCTTAAGTTATAGACCCAATATTATTATTGTCTTGAGAAGACAGCAGACCACGCCAACGGATCATCAATTAAATTGTACAATTTTGTACTATTCGAATAAAAATTATGGTTGCGATAGAGTGTCCACATACTTTTGCGATCCAGATTTAAATTCGTGGGTGCAACACTTACGTATTCGGTGATGGTGTATGGATGATCAATTCCGTTAACTCTTTCCGACATCAGTACCGCTTTCTGTTGAGTAGAAAGAGCTTCTCCATGGTCGCCCATTATGTAGTTCAATCGAGCGAGCATTCTGAGACACTGTGCGATTTCTGGATGCATAGCGCCGTACACGTTATTCAAGAGATTCAGCGCTTCGCTGATCAATTCGTAGCCATCCTTCAAGTACCCTTGTTGGATCTTGCTTTGACCCGTTGTATAAAAATTGTACGCATCGCTAGCCTAAAAGAGAAACAAAATCAATCAGTTAAAACGTCTGCGAAGCCAGGTAATATCTTCCTCTATTTGAAATATATATTGCTGACCCTAGGATTGATATGCTTCACAACCGGGAATATATTAAGTATATCCTCCTCGAAGAATGTGGATCTGTTTTTGTTCTCGAAGTTATACTCGCGCAGTAACGTTTGTATACCAGTCTTTACGCAGAAGCCACGCAGCAAAGATATTTTCTGAAGATGGAAATGATCTATCGTGGCGTCCACTGATTCGGGGCACGGTGTCTCCCAGTCGTAGTAGCTTTTTAGATCAGCTTTAATTTGCTGCCAGAGAGACCTGGGCGTCATCGAGGCCCATTCTACCTCTGACTGTTGGGGTCCGTTATTTCTACCTTTTCTTTTATTGCGCCGCTTCGCCGTCTTACTCTGAAGCTGAAACCAGCAAGAAAATGATTTTCTTTGTTGAGACACAGCATTGTGCGATCGGTATCGTACCTCCTCGAGATTTTGTTGCGGATGAATAGCTTGTACAGAGGACAACAAGCAATTCAGGAAGTGGCTAATCGAGGCGGAGAGGCTCATTAATTCTGTACCCTGAAAAATAAACGAATTAATTGTTTCGTTCGGAAGAAATATCGGTTATATCGATAATTGGACAGCGGATTTTAAAAACGAAACACACGAAACACACATTTTGCATAAAGATCCGCTGTCTATCGATAAAATATACCTAAAAAATAATATACCTGCATGTAAAATGTGAAAATGTGTTTAGCAGAGCGCAAAAGCAGTTCCGAAACGGCGATACGGTTAAGATACTGTAGCTGTGGTACCGCACCTAACATAGTAGCTAGTTTACCAAGGTAACGCACGTTGATACCTCTGCCGTGTAATGCCTCCACTAAGGTAGTGCCGTCCATTGCTGCAGCCGTATGATCCAAACATTCCCGAACCTGAAATAAGAAAAAAATTTCATTAATATAATTAGAATTTTCGAAGCTCGTTTACCCGAACAGTTCGCTAACTATTATGGATTAGGGCTGTAACTTTTCCGAAGCTTCGAAATTTCGCAATCTTATACTGTGTCACGATTTTTGACAAATAAAAATATTAACTGTCAGTCACCATATTATATTATATCATCATCGCCATCGAATTACCAGAAAGCTAACCTTCGAAATCTTCGACCTTCGAAGGAAAGTTACAGCCCTATTATGGATGAACAGCACACGTCGCTTATTTCAAAACGCAACTTACAAATGTCGGAATTTGCACGGTCACTAAAAAGTCAGCGGCGTCCTGCACCAACTGCTTCTGTGCTTTCAAAGCAGCACCATTCGGATCCGCGTGTTTCACACCAGGAGAAAATACATCCGGATTAAACCTGATGTCGAACTCTGCTTCCCTCAAACTACCAACTGCCTTCGCAGCTCTACGCACTACCTGTTTCGTACCTTCCTCCACTGTGACAGAATAGTTTCATATAAAAATGCAAGAATTTTCAAATAAAATAATATTTCGAGCGTTCAGGCCGATCAAGGCTTTCCTTCTCTTCTAAGTACATAACGAAGTTATTTACTTTCTTGCTTCTTTCCTCCGTTAACGGAGTCGGTAATACCCTCGACAATTCTTTTGGCTTCGTCTGTTTCCATAACGATCGAACCGATTGAAGCAATCGATTCGTCTTTGTTACTATCCACTTCATTCGTCAACTCTTCTTTCTTATCCTCCTGAAGATCGATAAAACAATTGTCATTGTTACATTCACATATGTATCACTTTCATTCAAAACGCATGGTACAATAGGTATAAGTACTTTGTTAGGAATTTCCTTGTCTTTTGCTTTTCTCTCAGACGAGAGCTTTTGAAGATGAACGGCTGCGTGTTTAATGAATTGAACGTATCTAGCCTCCACGAAAGAGTCGATCAACTCCTGACGAAGACAAGCCAATCTATGCTTATGTTCAATTGGAAAACCTAGTGCTTTAGATTCTTTGCTCAGCTCCACACCTTCCACTGAAGAAAACGATGATAGAATTAGTAATGTAAAACGGTGATAAAAAAATTAATTACTGTTTCCATCAACTTCTACGAACATTTCAGAAAATTCACGTCAGGTGGGAACGTTCTCAACAAATCCAATACGTAATGCCGAGAATCGTTTCCAATAATACCCTTGCACTCTACGCTACTGCATAGTTCGATTTCCTCACCGGCATCGTTAATAACTTTGTGAGGAAGAATTTTTAATTGATGGCCAGCTTTGTTCAACTAGAAAATGTAACATATACTTATATATATATATATATATATAGATTATATATATTATATATACAGAGTGAATTTGAAGGTCATATCGTGTTACATGCATGAATTCGTTATTTTGTCAGGTACAACATTACGTTAACGAAAATATATTATTCCATTTAAAAAAACATCGATAACCTTGAAATCTCATAAAAATGACCCTGAAATCTTTTTTTCCCTTGCAGCGTTATATGTGGCCCTTCAAACAGTGTAACTTTGTCCTACGAAGCTTTTTTGGACAACGAAAAGTAACAGAGATATTTAGGTGTCCTGCTTTATCGAATTCACCTTGTATATAGATATTATATATAGATTAATACTGCATCGGGTAACTTACCAACTCGAGATACTTGGGATGAGTGAGAACTGTTTTTCCGAAGTCGATAGAACCATAAACTACGGACTGCTCTTGCTCGCGTTCCAAAATTCCTGGGATGATGGATTGTGCAGTGACACGGTATCCTCTGTGCAGCGGAACAGAAGTGTTGTGATTAACAGGAGAATGGAGACGAAGAAAGTATTGACCGATGACAACTAAACTGCGGATCTTTATGCAAGATAAAAGTTGTCTGCATCGATTTCAAGAAAGAGAAACTAAATTTCTCCCCTTAATGACTTTAATAGAGTTCAATTCTTAAAATTCTCCGACAATTTTGAATTTCATCTACTCAATTTTACCATGAATGCATAAAAATCCATCCGCAGTCTAATGATAACAAACCTGTAGTCAATCACAACGGTACCGAGCGTGTAAAGACCGAGTAAATCAACTGCGGAGTATACCCTGACCCCTTGCAGGTCATTGCGAGGAGCAACGAAAGCTGCAGCATCGCCGCCCAACTCTTTGTAATGATCCCTCACGTCAAATCCGAGGGAGAAGAATATGTTGTTCCATATGAACATCTGCATCTTCGCTTCCTCCCCAGGATTTATCGCCATCACGTTACCATCTATCACAGCTACCGCGCCGCGAGTCGCAGCGGCAACGAAATCGCTGTGAACCTAATTTATTCGTCGATTACCATTTGCGACAAGGTCCTAGTACACGTAGATAGATTAACATACTTTGAAAATAGCACGTTCTCTAAGCAGTCTCTCGGGTAAGTTCTTCCGAGGTAACTCTCTTGTCGTTTGCAGTTCTTCGTTCCAGTCTCTAGTCTGCCCAGGGATGTGCTCTTCGTAGCCCAACTTGGAAGAGAAAGCTGTAGAAGAGAAATTAGTTTGAATCAGCCATTGTTGTTACTAGACAGCGGATCTTTTTTATGCAGAATAAAAAATTTCTACCTGAATCGCAACAAACTGGAGTGAAATAGAAGTTTATTTTCTTTCTTACTATGTTTAATAGCTTGAAATAGTTGTGACTGTTTTAAATTACACCTACTCCTTTTTCTCATGAATGCATAAAATCCACTGTCTAGTTGTTACTTATCGAGTACATGATACACTTGAAATTTTCAATGGAAACGTACTATCCTCGGCGCGTATGGCATCGATTGTGTGGTCCATTTGCGGCGCGCACCACGCGTACAGCTGATAAGGCGTGGCAACTCTTTCAAAGGGATGCCTTTGCGTCCGCTTTCTTTGCATGGAAGCGAAACTTCGTTTAAACGATGGACTGAGCTGGTTCAGTAGCTCGATTAAGCTGTGACACAGATGACTCGGGGTTGCCGGTTTCGGATTAAATATTTCTTTTGTCGACTGATTAACAAAGAACCCCCTGGCACAGGCAGTCAAATAATACGGCTTCTCTTCTAGCGTTACCACGTGCAAATATAACAAATCACCGTGCAGCTTTCTGTGACCTGGTGGAGGATTCCACCCCGACGTCGTTAAAACCTACAACAAATTATCACAATAATTATATCATCTGTCAGGAAGACATACATATGCAAACTGCGGAAGTTTATGCAATTCGCAGCTGTTTCGAGACGACTTTTATAAAAAGGTTCCCTTAAAGGGGGAACTAAATAAAATAATTTCACTAAATTCTGTCTGGGATTTCTTGAATATTTTCAGAAATCAAACGCATCAAAAATCCACAGTCTATACACATGTTTCGACGGCTTGGAATCATACTTTCACACATGGAGGACATTTTTGTTCTTTGGCTTGCGGTTGAAGGGGTAGCAACGGCCTCTCTTTAGATCCGGGTATAATGTAATCCGGTGGAGTACAGTCGACCGAGTCTGCCCTGGTCTTCTTTTTCTCAAGGATGTCGCCGTTAGTGACGACGTTAAGGAACGATACACTGCTACATTCGACGCCGTTATAAGCATCTGCAGGATCTACGGACTTCAATAGATCGCGCACATGTCGGACGTGTATGCGGGCTTCTCGCATCGTGTAAGGCTCCTCTACCACTTTGATTATCGAACCTTCTTTTAATCCCTCGATGTTCTTCAACTCTGCGAAGTTGTCCAGCGTATTGCCTTCGAGTTGAAGGGAGAAACAAGTGCGATGGCAGGTATCTTCTCTGTCCATGAGCAACTGATGGATTTCCTGAAAATTAACAAACATTTTCTTCTGTAATAACGTACATAGAGTATGAATCAAAGGAATCATTTTAGAAATCATTACTACCTGAACCAGTTCCATGCTGGAGACCTGAATGTCGAATGGCTCCGCACCGGGGCTGACAATTTTAACTGTAAATCCCATGTCTTGAATGAAAACAACTTCTTGCTCGTTTCCAGTGTCTTTGTCTTTATCAGCATCTTTGTCAGCATCTTTATCTTTATTGCCATCCACTGCTTTCTCCTCGCTTTTATCATTTTTCTTATCCTTTTCACTCTCGTTTTCATTCTCTTTATCCTTCTCCTCTTCTTTCTGGTTCCTCTCCTCTTTCGTAGCCTCGACTTCACCTTTCTCCACAACAATTTTTGTAGTCATGTTTGCGCTTCCAAGCTCTTCTATGTTCTCCTTCAAATCTACAAACAGTTTGCGAATGAAGATTTCAGCTTCGCACATACAAACCGTACAAAACCAACATACTAACATGCATCGGAAAGTCAATGGGAAGAAAAATAAGTAGGCTAGCAACTTTTTTACATTCAACATGTACTTCCCAACGAAATGAATCAAGAAATTCGATTTACAAAAATAACTTTATGAAAAATGTTTGTTACTTTCATTTTCATTTAAAATAAACCACGAGAAATTGGACAAATGTGATTGTTTCGTAGTGGACGAGGTCTCAACAACATCTTTCCTCGAACTCATCTATCGTGACAGGGGATATAAATAAGTGATGTCGCGAGATGTCATGCTCCTGGAAACGAGGGTGCATTTTCGAATAGATACGGTAGTGGGCATTCGTGGGGCTACCACTTGCATTCACCAATGCACTTATAAATAAACGGCAATGTAAATAGTCCGTACTCAAATGCCGTACTATTTTTATCGATACCATGTTTGCGATATATGTACATCCATTTCAAGCGTACGCAGGATCTTCTAGGCGACATTGTTAATTAGGATCGGATGGGCGGCCCATTATCATTGTTCGTTCATGTTTCTCCGCCACTACCAAACGCTTTCCGAAACGGTATTCACGTCGCATCGTGCGCCGCGTCGCGTCGCGCGTCGTCTCGAATAATAAAATTTCGATCTATCGAAGTCCTTCATTTTGTTTTTGAAAATATTAAATACCTCCACCAGCGTAATCTTCTATATAAATAAAAATTAAATGCTCTTCTTTGGTAAGCACATCACTTGAGAACTAATTAAAAAAAATGTTTGTAATACTCTGAATAAGGTTTTTAGGGAAAGAAAAATTGGAAAAGTTGAAAAAACGAATTTTTTATAAAGTCAAGACCATAACTCACGATCCGAACGATGGATATGCGTAATTCTTTTTTTTTTGTTGTGTTGCACAAATAAATTTATTAAAATTTGTTTATCTATAATCAAAATCTATAATCAAAATTTATTGAAATTTTATATCAAACATATTAAGAAAGAAAATAAATTTTTATTTCACTCCAGTTAGGATTGAGCTAGAAAATTTTCTATTCTGCATAAAAATCCGTGTCTAATCATTCGACTCCGGATTTTATGCATTTATAACAGAGATGAGCAGTAATTAATTACATCTGCAAATACATGAGCAAAAGTGGACTACAATTTCAATACGAAAATAGATAATGGTCCAAAACATAAAAATTAATGATTTAAGAGAACAATTACTGTAATTTGTAATTGCAGAAATAAAAGTACAATTACATGTAATTGTAATTACTAACTGCAATTAATTTTCGAATCACAGTAATTGTAATTGTATTTATTTTGGCTCAACCAGTAATTGTAATTGCGGACCACAATTACAATTACATGTAATTATACTTTTATTTCTGCAATTACAAGTAATTGTAATTGGTAGTTGTAATTACCTAACGCCAAAATGGCACTAAAAAAATATTAGATACCTACTCAATGGAAATGTCTGAAAAGAACAAACAAAAAACATATGTTAGGGAATATTTATTATTTATTAAATACATTATATATTACGAAATATTTATTATTTATTAAATATTTAGTTTTATAAAATTTATTTATATTGTTATAGTGTCATTTTGGCGTTAAGTATATAATTGCAACTACTAATTACAATTACTTGTAATCGTACTTTTATTTCTACAAATACAAATTACATTAATTGGTAAGTGAATGTAATTGAAATTGTAATTACTTTGTCTTAATCAGTAACTGTAATTGCGGACCACAATTACAATTACAGTGATTCACAAAGCAATTGCAATTGCCAATTACAATTACATGTATTTGTACTTTTATTTCTGCAATTACAAATTACATTAATTGGTAAGTAATTGTAATTATTATTACTTTTTGCCCCACACTGATTTATAACAAAAAATGAGCAAGTGAAATTTAAAGGACCAAGAGTATTAATATATTATTATCACCAGATTTTATGAAATTATTAATTAAGAATATTTAGCATGATTATTGATCAATTTTAAATTACCGATTAGTAATGAGTAGTTCTTACTCTATACGATAATAGAAAATTACTAAATATTTGATAGCCGTCTAGTGGCGAATATATACGAAAGTTAAATCAGTTTGACGGATAGATATATGTATAGAATAGAATTGTTTTAAAGGATAATTTATTTATTATCAATTCTTATTCGACTTTTTTATTTACGTACAGTACATAGGCAATCATTTGCTTTTCTAAATGTCACTTATCCGAACAGTTACACGATGAACCTATCCCTAGTAGCATGAAAATATTAGATAAATATTTTTGTTCAAATATTGGAAAAATATTTTTTAAGCTACATTTTTTCATATGAAAAAAATATTGGATCTGAATATTGTATACATGTACAAGAAATATAAATTGAATGTTTGAAAAATATAAGCTAAATATTCAGAGAATATAAACTAGATATTTAAAAAATATGAAGTAAATGTGAATCCAATATTTGAAAAATATAAATTCAATATTTAAATAACATTCAATAAAATTTTCAAATGTAAGATAAAGTTGTAACAAAATTTGGGTATTTTCCATTTTATCTTCCAAAGGACTTTATTACAATTAAGAATTTTTTATATTATAAAAATATTTTTTTTTATAATATGAAATAAATATTATCTGTACATTAGGAAAAATTATTCTATTGCTAATATTAAATAAAGATTCATTTTGTATTTAGAAAAAAATATTTTTCTCGTAATATGAGATAGATATTTCCTGCATATTTAAAAAGAAATATTTGTTACTTAATATGAAACAAATATTGTATGTAAATTTAAATATTAAGAAGAGATTGAATCTCTTTTTTTTAATACTATTCATATAATTTTTAATAAAAGTATCTTTCTGATATGTAAAATAGGGCTTCAGCCCGTTTAAAATAAATAATAATAATAATATTATATGAATGTGTATGCAATAATTTGTGCTACTAGGATATACCAACATATTCATGGCATTTGTGGCAAATAATAGTATCCCTGGCAGATAATTGTCCTGGGCAGACCCGTGTTGCGGACAGTTATCGATAAAATACTGTACTTCTAATATGAAATAAAGATTCATTTAATATTTAGAAAAAAATATTTTTCTCGTAATATGAAATAGATATTTCCTGCATATTTAAAAAGAAATATTCGTTACTTAATATAAAATAAATATTGTGTGCATATTTAAATATTAAGAAGAGATTGAATCTCTTTTTAATATTATATGAATGTGTATATAATATTTTGTACTACTAGGGTATTCTACTTTTCACTGGTATTGTTAAAAATAGACGTATGTATTCAAATTCTAAGGCTTTTAACGATGTTCACCTAGAAATTATCAGGACAAACAGAATTATAATTATACACGATAACTTCGAACGTACACATGTAAGAATTGTATAAAATACACATTTATTATTATCATGTAAAACCGATCTGAACGGTTTATCGATAGGATAAAAGGCAACTAATCTTGACACGCATACACCAGTCCCCATTGAAACGTAAATATGAAACGGTTGGTATCCATTTATACTTCTAACAAAGAAACCTTGACACTGAAATTAACATATACTTTATCCGGCAATACAATTTTATCGTTATAAAAAAAAAGAAAGAATTCCTTATCATAGAAAATAATCCTTCGGTTACGTCGGAACGATGCATATTCATGTCTCACAGTCCGTACAACTTTATCTTGTGAGCCCATTACTTTATCAAGCCGTTATCGCACAGCCGTTTTACCATTTCGTTTCGAATTTGTACACCGTTTTCGATGTTTCTCTTATCGAGGAAGGGCAGATAAGGAAAGAAATCCAGAAAGGAATCCGACGATAAGATCACTTTAAAAAAAAGAAAGGGATAAATAAGAAACTTTTCGGTGCGTTATCTTTCTTCACAGTTTTTCATCAGATTAAAATCGAAGTTTCTTTCGATCTCCGAATCGATCGCACTCGTAGAAAAACAGCCGAAACGTTCTGAATAGTAACAATCAATCGCAAAACTTTTTATAATTAACATCCCTACGTTCCTGACAAACTTGTAACTATATAAATAATACTATGAGATTTGTATTATTTCAGTCAGAGTTGGGCAGTAATTACTTACATGAGTAATTAATTACATCTGCAATTACATGAGCAAAAGTGGACTACAATTTCAATACGAAAACAGATAATGGTCCAAAACATAAAAATTAATGGTTTAAGAGAACAATTACTGTAACTTGTAATTGCAAAAATAAAAGTAAAATTACATGTAATTGTAATTGGCAATTGCAATTACTTTTCGAATCACTGTAATTGTGATTGTGGTCCACAATTACAATTACTGGTTGAGCCAAAGTAATTGCAATTACAATTACTTATCAATTCATGTAATTTGTAATTGCAGAAATAAAAGTACAATTACATGGAATTGTAATTGGTAATTGCAATTACTTTTCGAATCACAGTAATTGTAATAGCAATTAGTTTGGCTCAACCAGTAATTGTAATTGCAATTACTTTGGCTCAACCAGTAATTGTAATTGCAATTACTTTGGCTCAACCACTAATTGTAATTGCGGACCACAATTACAATTACATGTAATTGTATTTTTATTTCTGCAATTACAAGTAATTGCAATTGGTAGTTGCAAGTACCTAACGCCAAAATGGCACTAAAAAAATATTAGATACCTATTCAATGGAAATGTCTGAAAAGAACAAACAAAAAACATATGTTAGGGAATATTTAAAGTTATAGTGTCATTTTGGCGTTAAGTATATAATTGCGACTACTAATTACAATTACTTGTAATTGCAGAAATAAAAGTACAATTACATGTAATTATAATTGTCGTTCTCAATTACAATTACTGTGATTCGAGAAGTAATTGCAATTATCAATTACAATTGCATGTAATTCTACTTTTATTTCTGAAATTACAAATTACATTATTTGGTAAGTAATTGTAATTTTAATTGCAATTACTTTGGCTCAACCAGTAATTGTGGTCCACAATTACAATTACAGTGATTCGAAAAGCAATTGCAATTACCAATTACAATTACATGTAATTATACTTTTATTTTTGCAATTACAAATTATAGTTATTGGTAAGTAATTGTAATTGTAATTACTTTTTGCCCCACACTGATTTCAGTTTTTCATTTCCCTTTGATTCTGTGGTTAACATAACCTATCAGAACGATGTCGCAACGAAATTTCGCTTAGAACTAACAACGTACGTGATATAGCTAACAAAAGCGTGGTTCTGTAATTTGCTTGTTCGAAAAACCAAAAACAAGAATTGTGCAAGTACTGTCTTGTTCGAATTGTAAAGAGAATCGTCAGTTTACCGGTTATACAAAGCTGTGCAATAAGAGTAGCGCGATCTCGCAGATGACGCTCGAATTACAAGTATCACAAGATGTTTGATTGTGTCGATGTCGAGAAAAAAAAATCGAATTCGATACCGGCGATTCGGTTTACGGATCGTTAGAGAGATACATACAAAACGATATTTGTTTGCGTTAGATACTGGTGTCGCGCCTTCTGAAACGAAAGCTTTCTTTCCGAGGCTACTAACTTTCAACATTATTATTCATAATACGACCACGTGGTAAATAGTTGATAAGCGAAGCCTGCGATCATTTATTTTGCTCGACACCGAACTAGAAAACGAAAAAGAAAATTTTGCATAAAGTCAAGACCATAACTCACGATTCGAACGATGGATATGCGTAATTCTTTTTATGTATTGTTGCACAGACAAATTTATTGAAATTTAATATCAAGCATATTAAGAAAGAAGATAAATTTTTATTTTACTCCAGTTAGGATTGAGATTTATATATATATATTTTTTATTTATACATTTATAACAAAAAATGAGCAAATGAAATTTAAAAGACCAAGAGTATTAATATTATATTCACCACATTTTATGAAATTATTAACGAAGAATATTTAGAATGATTATTCATCAATTTTAAATTAACGATTAGTAATGGGTAGTTACTCTATACGATAATAGAAAATTACTAAATATTAAAATCGCGAATTATTTGATAGCCATCTAGTGGCGAGTATGTACGAAGTTTGACGGATAGATATATGTATAGAATAGAATTATTTTAAAGGATAATTCATTTATTATCAATTTTTATTCCACTTTTTTATTTACGTACATAATACGACCACATGGTAAATAGTTGATAAGCGAAGTCCGCTATCATTTATTTGCGCGACACCGAACTAGAAAACGAAAAAATTTTTTTTTGGAAATACATGATTTTGCATTGTCCGACGATTACGATAATTTTACACATATAAAAGAAAATATCGTCTTCCGATATGGAAATCGAAGGAGGCGCAACATAGCGGATTGATTCTGGCTCGGCCAATGGCGCCGCCACGCTATGCGGGACCTGTCGCTGAATCGGACTCCGTTTGCTCTAGCCGCGCTCTGATTGGTCTGTGTTTTTTGTTAATAACTCCTAAACAAAGCCGCTGGCGTCATTTTTGTAAAGGAAAATGTCGCTTCAAATGACCCAAGGAACCTCCCATTTCCGGGAAGTACACGAATTTTGGGACACCCTGTATAATAACCTTCCGTGAAACACTAATATTCCTCGAGTATTTAAACGTAATCTTCCTTACCTTCTTCCACCTAAAAAAACGGACTCCAAGCATGTAAATATTTCAAATTAGAATGGAATAATTTTTAGCAGTACAAAACGGAAAAAAACTGAAGAATTCTTACTGGATCCAAATTTATTTTACAGAAAGTATTATAATTACAATATAAAAGCAACTAATCTCCAGTTATTAACGATCGTAAATTTTGTATATGCACTAAATGATATCGGCGCTACAGGTTCGATCAATTATACAAAAATTAGAAATTTTGCAGAATTATTATTTCACTGTTTCGGTTCTATTTTGAACCATCATCACGAAAAGTCCGCGTCTGTGAAAAAATTAATATAATATAAATTGTTGTTCAATATACCGACTATTAAATAGTTATGACAAAACGGTAGTTGTACTTGCTAATTGTGAGGAACCACCCAAATTAAACGTAAATGAAATGGTACTTGTCGAGAAGAAGGTTTGAAATGTACTAAGCTGTAAAAATTGCTAATTTTTGTATAATTGATCAAACCTGTAGCGCCGATATCATTTAGTGCATATAAAAGTTTTACGTTCTTAATGGTGTAAAATTATACTTCGTTAATAACACCAAAATTAA
>CM052338.1:1505808-1518256 GCA_028455595.1 Lasioglossum vierecki
CCCATTAAAATTCAACTAATTTAGTCGATAGTTTAAAAATCAGTCGATATAAAATAGTAGTTGGCTACTATCGATTTAGTCGATAGTTTTATCGATGGTGCCCATCACTAGTTGCCAATTTACTGTTACTGCTCAGTACATGGTGCCCATCACTAAAGCGGTGTTGCCATATTATTCAACACGGCTAGTACTAGAGTATTGGTAGTGATTGGTAGCAATTGTTCGAAATTATGTTGGCAATGGTACGGAACCAGTAGGGAACACGGAATGATATTAAAATTACTAGATAACGAATTCCTAACCTTATGTGCTATACATTTGAATAGGTAACAGTCCGTACTGCATATTTTCATACATGCAATGCAATAACGTTCAAATACTTGAAATAAACCTAAGAATACATCGGAGGAATTCAAGAAATATTCATGTTCGCTAACCGATACGTTTTTCAGTTTTAGAGTCAGGTTAAGCGTCCAAGAATGTCAGCAGAAGAACAATCAGACTTACGCTTAGGACCAGATCCTAATGTCACTTATCCGATTCAAGTACAATACTGTGGGAACTGTTCTCTTCCCATCGAGGTAAAATTTTCCTGGTCTATTAGGCATCGCAGTTTATATCGCATGACACGCCAGTAATGTTTAAATATTTTTCAAACTCGAACCCCTGTCTTTGTGCCACAGTATTGCGAATATTATCCAGAATACGAAAAATGCAAGCAATGGCTGAAAAGAAATTTGCCGACAGAATTCGAGAAAGTAAAGCTAGGTAATTGGAATAATTGTATGTGATCTTCCTGTAACTTCTCTTCCATCGATCAATTTCACTGTCTAGTCGAAGATAATACCACCGAAGCAGGAGGAGGCGAAGATGAAAAGAAACGGCAGAAACGTGGCGGCAAAGGCATGCTCAAGACTAAGAAGAAAGAAGATGTTCCTAAGTTAGTGACCGTGTCTAGAGCACCTCGAGGAAAGAAGAAATCCGTCACTGTTGTGACTGGACTCAGTACTTTCGGTAATAGAAACGTTTCTAAGGCCCTCTGTCCACGAAGCGTAACGTCATCGTTGCGTAATAATCTGTACTCGAAGCGTGTACCAAACTTCACGTTATTACTAAAAGAAAACAAAGATGTCGAGTGACGAGGAGACTTTGATTTTTTATAATTATATTCGACGGAGAAGCATTATTTCGATATTGGTCGCAAACTTCATTCATCATGACGTTTGCAGTACGACAGTGTCAAACGCTAGGCATTAACGCCGTATTCTATATATACAGTGAGCCACGAAAGTATTCGAATGCTATTTAAAACAAGATAACGTTTTTATAATCGAACGAAACAACCTGATGAAATGAAATGCTATACAAAAAAGATTTTCCAAAAATTATAATTCACAAGGTTTTTTATTTAATATATTTTCAATTTTTATAATTACATTCGACGGAGTAGAAGAAGCACAAAAAAATTCTGGGTGTATCCTTACATTTGCAATGATATTAACTGCAGAATATTTGTGGCTACAAGAGAGTTAGCAGAAGACAATGTTAAATTTCAAGCATTTTACAGAATGCGCAAAACTACGTACAAGAATCTTATCATTTCAGGTGCGTATTTTTTAATTAATACAGACATTGCTTGAAATTTAACATCGTCTTCTGCTAATTCTCTTGCAGTTACAAATATTCTGCAGTTAATATTATTGCGAATGTAAGAGTGCACCCAGAATTTTCTTGTTCTTCTTCTTCTCCATCGAATATAATTATAAAAAATCAAAGTCTTCTCGTCACTCGACATCTTTGTTTTCTTTTAGTAATAACGTGAAGTTTGGTACACGCTTCGCGTATAGACGAGGGCTTAATATATCTTCTTCCGCACTGTGATTTTACTTTTCATTTTCAGACATCGATTTGAAAGTAGCTGCAAAGTTCTTTGGTAGTAAATTCGCGTGTGGATCCAGCGTAACAGGAGACGACGAAATAGTTATACAGGGAGACGTGAAAGACGACCTGTTCGAGGTGATTCCAGAAAAGTGGCCACAGGTAAAAACTCGATTATTATACATTATCGTGCAGTGGATAATTTTTAATGTACTTTTAGATCGACGAAGATTCTATAGACGACCTTGGCGATCAAAAGAGATAATGGATCAATTAAAATTCTTAACATGCACAATTGTATTTAATATTATACTATTTCCATGTTTATTATGAATAAAATGTACATACTACATATATAAAATATTTTTAAAAAACTTATGAAGCTAAAATGGTTCAACAGTGTTACCCGTCTTTCTCGACTTGCTCTTCTTCGCCCAGGTAATTCGCTATCACTTGAAGTAGAGATTCTACTTCCTCATCGGACAAGCGATCTTCGCTGTCTTCCACGATCTATAATATTACACATAAATATGTATAACTACTTTGTGTGACGTATCGATAGTAATTTAACGAAACATATAATACCAGCTGTATTTCAAGGGGTGTTTTGGGGCACACGTTTAGGAGAGTCAACTTCTCGCATTTCGTCAACTTGAAAGATTCTACAGCTTTAAGGAAATCTTTTATCTTCTCCGGAGACTGTCTTTTACAAGAGGTTTCTTCCAAGTATCGTATAGTTTGGTAAGTGATAGTTGCCAATTGATTTTGTTTCATCTTTTGCTTCTTGTTCGCCTTTATGTTTTGCAACATATCCAGAACTTCGTAGTTGCTCAGGTACGCCGAGCATTCCTTGAGTCTGGAAAAAGATATTTCATGTTTTTTATACTGGAAATTTTGACGAACATGCGAAAACGAAAAGTTTTACTCACACCTCCATGGTGTATGTACGAATTGCACTTGTTTACACCACAATTCCTTAAGAGACGCTAAACCATTTTTGAGGTTATGTATTTAAATAAATTACAACTATGTACATACTTTGATATGAAATACATATACAAATCTGTCAGAAAATTTTTAATTATAACGTTGTACGGTAATATTTGCGGTAAACAAATATAGTTATCGTCGTATGTTTGATAAATAAATAGTGTTCGATCTACGAAACTTATTTACATGGCGCGCTATCAGCAAAATAAATGGAACACTGGCGCACGCGAAGCGTAGAATTTAAATTTCACGCCTAAAGACTGGTCACTGACAATCACCAATTCCCTGGCCTTACGTGAGTCATGTAAGAAAAAACTACAAATATTGTTTTTTTATTGCGATAATTTGATTGTTCATCGATGAAAGATTAAATCAATTTTATAACGTAACCGTGATCAAACAAAGTGTTTAGATATTCCAACGAACGTCGATGTACTACTCAGATAGCACAAAGCTTGTTAAAAGACGTCTTTTATACGGCTGTTGCAAGCTGTAAGTCCGTCTTAAAGATGTATGTTACGACTTTTTTTCGTCTTTAACTCGTTTTTAATTGGTATTTGACACGTCTTTGTTACAAAAGCCAGTCTTACAGACAGCTTTTATACGGCTTTCGCGCGACTTACAGACGTCTTTTTGTTCGATAAAAAATACGTTTAAAAGATGAAGGTCTAAGATCTCTTTTTGGCATCTTTTATACGTCTTTTTGGGGGTCTTTCAGGCAGCTTTTTAGCATCTTTCGGGAATTTTTCAGGTGTCTTTTTAGCGGCCTTTTATGCATCTTTTATACGCCTTTTAGAGGTCTTTCAGACAACTTTTCGGCGTCTTTCGGGGATCTTACAGGTGTTTTTTAGGGACCTTTTATGCATCTTTTACACGTCATTTTAGGTATATCATATTAGGTATTTTTATTTAGGTATATTTTGTAATATGTATACATATATATACACATACAACTTATTAATTAAAATTCCATTATTAAACTATTACATTATTACACAAAAGATTTGATGGTCCATAAGCGTTATTATATAATAATAAGACCGTGTAATCTTAATTTGAAAAATGTGTGTAAATGAATTGATATATACTTGGCGACGTCTTATTGAAATCTTATCGAAGCGTTTTGAAATCGATTGAGAAGCCGTTGAAACGTTACGTATCAATTTATATTTTCTGTATTCTTTGTGTACGTATTAATTTGTCATTTTTCTAAAAAAATGTATTTGAATAATTTTTTACACAAAAATATGGTTTGAATGAATGAATGATGATGCACGATTGGACAAAACGCACCATATTAGAAAAAGTTTTTCCTCGTGTGCATATATGAATTTATGAAAATACGATGGTGCGGGCCTCGAGCGCGATGGTCACGTGCCTGTCAGTGTTAGCACGACCTCTATGCGCGATCGTCTGACATTTTGCGACGGCAATTGTACGACACAGTGGGTGCTCCGTCGTGTTTTGTATTTTCCAGCATACCTCTTGTTGTCAGTGTAGTGATACGGGTCGATGATTAATGCGACTTTACAAGGGCGCAACAAAATGTAGACCGATATAATTTTCCTCGGTCGAAGACATCGAAAAGGAGAGAAGGGAAGAGAAACGAAGAGACTGTGTCTGAGCAGGCAGCACATGAGAGAGCACATCGCACGGGCCGCGACTTTTCTCACAACGCGTATCGATCTTTCCACAGGCGATGCATCTTCTTCGCCAGTCCTTTTATGTTTGTAAACGATTGACTTCGATTAACAAAGATCGGTGAAACCTTCTCGATCGCCGAGTAATCAGGATCAAGAATGGAAATCGTCGGCGACTACGAGTACAACACGAAAGATCTGATAGGCCACGGCGCATTCGCCGTAGTCTTCAGAGGTAGACATCGTAAAGTGAGTCTTTTCATATTCATCTTCGTTCGAAAATAACGTGATCGCCGATAGAAATCGTTCGAACGATTAACGGGGTCTTTTGTTTTTTTTTTGCAGAAACCAAATTTTGTAGTGGCAATCAAAAGTATTACCAAGAAAAGTCTAGCAAAATCACAGAATCTTCTTGGGAAAGAGATCAAGATTTTAAAGGTACACCGATACTGTGTTTCAGCTTCCTTCGAGCATGCTACCGAGCTTTTCAATTGAATTTTTATTATCTGTACATTGATTAGAAAGGAAACCATGCTTGCGCTATATTTATTGTTTTCATTCGAGCTCTGCTGTATAAAAGAATTGCGCTCTGTATAATTCATTTTAATGTATGTCAACTAAATGGGTTTTCCGCACAAACGTAATCCGTACTTCAAGTTTTCGCAAATTAATCGTTTGAGATTCGCGAGATAAAAGTTCTCCTCCTTTAATATGAAATCATTGTTTTGTTGTTGACTAATACATTACGTTACAGGAACTAACAGAATTGCATCATGAAAATGTTGTTGCATTATTGGACTGTAAGGTTAGTAGAATACATTCTTATCAAATGTCGAATAATTCTTTTCATCTATTTATACAGATTGTACGTACAATGATATTTCTGTTCTAATATGATCACTAATTATTTAGGAGTCTAATCATTATGTCTTCCTGGTTATGGAATATTGTAACGGAGGAGATTTAGCAGACTATTTAAGCGGTATGTGCAATATCTTTGACTAAATACATTCCGTGCTCATTTCATGTTATTTCAAATTTATTATATTCATTAGCAAAAGGCACTCTCTCCGAGGACACTATCAGAGTGTTTCTAAAGCAATTAGCTGGTGCGATGAAAGCACTGCATGCCAAAGGTGTAGTCCACAGGGATCTGAAGCCCCAAAACATTTTGCTCAGTCACAATTGTGGTAAAGCGTGTCCACAGCCACATCAAATAACTTTAAAGATTGGTAAGTTACAGCTACAGTTTGATTGATTCGAATTGATATTGGGTCTATAACTTAAAAACCGGAATTTGAAGCTCTATTCATGACCTGCAAAATCAGTCAACAGTGTTTGATTCGCTTGTGCGCATCATATTTTTTTCAATCATGGAAAATTTTAAAAATTGTTGAAAGAAACAGCATTCGCGGGAACTTTTGCTGAATCACTTTTTTTGCAAAGAAAATTGCAGTCAAAAGTCATTGTTTGCTCGTGGAATTGTGTGGCGAACATGCTCTTGCGAAAACACGCAGTTTCAAGTGGTTTCAACGCTTTAAAAGTGACGATTTTGATATCAAAGACAAAGAGCGGCCTGAACAGTTGAAAAAGTTTGAAGATGAAGAATTGGAAGCGTTACTCGATCCAAACTCGTGTCAAACACAAGAAGAGCTTGCGGAATCAATCACCGAAAACAACTGATTCGTTTAAAGAGAGCGTTGAAGGAAAAACGGGCAGAATGGGAAATCAGACACGAGACATTGATTTTTCAACACGACAATGCTCGGCCACATGTTGCTAAACCCATTAAAAACTATTTGGAAAATAGTGGATGGGAAGTTCTGCCCCACCCGCTATATAGTCCAGACTTGACACCTTCTGACTACCATTTGTTTTGGTCGATGCAGAATGCACTTTCCGGAATACGCTTCAGTCCAAGGCATCAAAAATTGGCTCGATTCGTTCTTTGATTCAAAAGATGACCGGTTTTTTTTGGGATGGCATCCACAAATTGCCAGAAAGATGGGGAAATGTTGTAACTTCCGATGGACAATACTTTGAATAACAGAATTATACAAGATTTTCTTTAATAAATGGTCAAATTTCCTAAAAAAATTCCGGTTTTTAAGTTATAAACCGAATACATTCGAATCGCGAACGTTACAATTAGTAAAATTATTTTTTCTATGTTCCAGCGGATTTTGGTTTTGCTAGGTTTTTACAAGACGGCGTAATGGCTGCAACGTTGTGCGGATCACCAATGTATATGGCTCCCGAAGTTATAATGTCGCTTCAGTACGACGCGAAAGCAGATCTCTGGTCTTTAGGAACAATTGTCTTTCAATGTCTTACTGGGAAGGCGCCGTTTCAAGCTCATACGCCTCAAGCTTTGAAATTGTTTTACGAAAAGAATGCAAATCTAGGACCTAAGTACGTTGTAACAACTAAACTGTACTTTTATGTGTGGTAAAAATTTTTGCTATTCGTATAATGTATTATTTTAGGATTCCACCTGGAACCTCGCCTGAACTGTCGGACCTTCTAATGGGTCTCTTGAGGCGTAACGCTAGGGATCGTATACCTTTCGACGAATTTTTCGGACACGCTTTCCTCCAGGGTTCCAGAGAAAGCCCAAGTCCAGTTCCTACGGAGCTTCCCGCCCCGCCAGGAACTTTGGTGATCCAGGAAGGCGCAGCAGCCGTAACAAGATCAGAACCAGAGACGACAAGTCCGTGTTCCAGTCCTGAAGATGACTATGTGCTCGTACCAAGTGATCTCAGCAGCGACACAGACAATAATCCTAATACGCAACAAGTTAAGTAAGTAATTTCTTTGTATTCCATTCCAGTCGTAAATTTTTTCGAATTATATTTGATCATCGTTTGACCAGGTATGTCAAGCAAACAAGCAGGGAAGCGGTGAGTCCACCGAGGCCCTGCTTCTTACCCATTTCGGAACCTATTCCTGTGCCGTCTCAGAGAAGTATAGCTCACCCGTCATCTCCTTCTACCAACACGAGATCTGGGAGCAGCGTTGTTCCACGCTCTCAACCAATCAGTATGAAACGTAGCGTGGATTCGCATAGGAGTCATGCTCCTGATATCGGCTCTCTCAGTCCACCCAGTGTTCAATTTGTTATTGGTACACCACCCAGCAGAAGGTGAGCGAACAATCCTTTTGGCACGCATTCATTTGTCGATGAATGACATGCCATTTGAAATAGGGCTGTAACTTTTCCAAAGCTTCGAAGACTTCGAAAATTAAAAATATTAACTGTCAGTCACCATATTATATTATATTATATCATCATCGCCATCGAATTACCAGAAAGCTAACCTTCGAAGTTTTTCAAATCGAAGCTTCGAAATCTTTGACCTTCGATGGAAAGTTACAGCCCTAACGAAACGTGATTTTATTACGATTATTTTCAGATTAAGCGAGACACCCCCACCACCAAACACATGGCACGTTAGTCCTGTTGCGAGGTACTCGCACGCTACCAGTGGAACATCCCCATTGAGACGTTCAACCGGAAACAACAGCGCATCCTCGCCACTACTAACAGGCCCGCTGGCAGGGCTAGGTTCACCTACATCGAGAGCATTTCAGGATAATAACAACACGCTGAGACATTCACCCGTTATTCCTTTTGGTACAAGAGCTGTTACTCTTCCTGAAATATCCGGTATCTTTTATTTCTATTTGATAGCCCTCCGGTGCGTACGGAACTTTTCTAATGTTATTATATACGAAAATGCAGAGGCAGGTAGTTTCCAAAACCTTCTGCCAGACATCAATTCAACGATAAGAGATGACCACCCGCTAACGTTCATTGCTCCCGAGCTTCCGGAGGAAACGCTCTTGGAACGAGAACATAGCGAGATATTGGCCAAGTTAAACTTTGTTGTTGCGTTGTGCGAGTGTGTATGCGAGGTGGCGAGAACGAGAGCAGGCCCGTTGGGCGCACCTCTGGGTGCTATCGAGCAAGCTAGCAACGCGGCGACAAGAAGAAGGGCAGAACAAGTCATTCTACTTGTTCGTGCCCTTCAATGGCTCAGTTCTGGACTAAGTCTTGCGACGCAACAACTCAAAGCTGGCAGGTTGCAACCGACTGCCAGCGTTAAAGAAGGTAATCGCAAGTTCAATTTACCTTACGATTAGAGTTGCCAACTTAAAATTCAATTTTACTCGAATGCATTTCAGTTGTGAACACAATGAACGAAAAATTCAGATCGTGTCTCGCGGAATGCAAACAGCTGAACAGTGCTGGACTTCTTCACCAGACAGGAGCCACAGCTGACAAAATTCTTTATAATCATGCTATACAAATGGTAAATATTGTTGTTGTTAACGAGATTATTATACAGCGGATCTTCATGCATTTGTGGCTTCCGGAAATTTTCAAAAAATGCTGGAATATCTAATTCTATAGAATTTAGCTTATTACGCTTTCTTCGAATTCGTCTAGAAACATTTAAAAATTCTATAAACATCCACAGTGTAGTGATTATTATCGTATTTATTTTTCTATTCTTTTGTTAATTTTATAAAAATCAATACATATTTTTTATATAAAAATCTTAAAATTTTTAATAAACTTCAATAATATTAATCTTTTTATAAAAAATCAATATATAAATTTTTTATATGAAAATTCAATATAAACTTCAATAATATTAAAGGGTATAGCCGGATAAGATAGTCAAAAATGCCCTTGAGCCGAATTTTATCGACGATGATACGATTCGATAGGGCACCAAGAAAAAACATACTGTGCAAAGTTTCAACCCTGTATCTCGATCCGGAGGGTAGTTATGGGGTAAAATCGAAAAATCAGTTTTTGGCCTATTTTCCCCAGTTAATGATGTTTAGAAATTCTGAAAAAAATCTGACACATGTCAAGAACCCAAATACATACTTTGCAATTGGTTTAAGATTTTTAAAGTGAAAATCCTGCTTGTAAAAAATCAAAAACATGAAAAAAATCGAAAAAAATGCAGATTTCACATGGAAGTTCTAGAGTGTCCACATTTATATTTTTACAGTAGTAGTATATTGTTATAGGTATTGTTCATGAATTTTTTCAGATTTTTTGGTTTGGTGCGCCGTTGTAAAAAAAAATAAAGTATTGAAAAAATAGTAAAGATAAAAGTAATACAGTCCGTAAATGACTAATTTTCATCCTTCAATAATAAATACTTTCGGTTTTTAGTCATCTACAGACTAATACATTTTAATACAATTATTACTGATTTATTACTGAGAAATTCGGCTCAAGGGCATTTTTGACTATCTTATCCGGCTATACCCATTTTGATAAAAAATCAATATATAAATTTTTTATATGAAAATTGAATATAAATTTCAAACATATTAAAATTTCTATAAAAAATAAATATATAAATTTTTTATATGAAAATTCAATATAAACTTCAATAATACTAAATTTTTGATAAAAAATCAATTCGTCATTTTTTTTATACGAAAATTGAATATAATCTTCAATAACATTTTTGTATAAAAAATCAATATATAACTTTTTTATATGAAAATTGAATATAAACCTCAATCATATTAAAATTTCTATAAAAAATAAATATATAAATTTTTTATATGAAAATTCAATGTAAACTTCAATAATATTCAATTTTTGATAAAAAAAATCGATTCATCATTTTTTATACGAAAATTGAATATAATCTTCAATAACATACATTTTGATAAAAAAAATCAATATATAAATTTTTTATATGAAAATTCAATATAAACTTCAATAATATTACATTTTTGATAAAAAATCAATACATAATTTTTTTATATGAAAATTCAATATAAACATCAAGTAATACTAAACTTTCTAGAAAAAAATTGTATATAATTTTTTTATACAAAAATTCAATATAAACTTCAGTAATATTAAATTTCTTATAAAAATATTTTCTATTAAAATATATACTATTTTTATATGAAAATTCAATATAAACTTCAATAATATTAATTTTTTTTACAAAAATTCAATATAAACTTCCATACTATTAAATTTTCTATAAAAAATCAATATATAAACTTTTTATATGAAAATTGAATATAAATTTCAGTCATATTAATATTTCTATAAAAAATAAATATATAAATTTTTTATATGAAAATTCAATATAAACTTCAATAATATTAAATTTTCTATAAAAAATCAATATATATATTTTTTATATGAAAATTGAATATAAACCTCAATCATATTAAAATTTCTATAAAAAATAAATATATAAATTTTTTATATGAAAATTCAATATAAACTTCAATAATATTAAATTTTCTATAAAAAATCAATATATATATTTTTTATATGAAAATTGAATATAAACCTCAATCATATTAAAATTTCTATAAAAAATAAATATATAAATTTTTTATATGAAAATTGAATATAAATTTCAATAATACTAAATTTTTGATAAATCAATATATAACTTTTTATATGAAAATTCAATATAATCCTCAATAATATTAAATTTTTTACATGGAAATTGAATATAAACTTCAGTAATATTAAATTTTCTATAGAAAAATAAATATATAAATTTTTTATATGAAAATTCAATATAAACGTTAATAATATTCAATTTTTCTCTATTTTTCTATTCTTTCGCAGTGTCAGTCGGCAGCGTTGGACGAACTATTTGGTAACCCCGCGGAATGTTTCCAGCGGTATCATACGGCGCAGATATTGCTACATTCTTTATCACAGCATGTCAGTCACAGTCAAGATAGAGCTCTCCTTATTAAATGTAATAAAAATTCTCCTTGTACACACGTTACCGTTCCTGGAAACAGTGGAAGAAACAAATGATTTGTTTTATTTCAGACAAAGATGCCGTGGAAAAACGCTTGTACGTACTTCAGCAGCAAGGTTACATTTACGCAACAGATCCTACATAGCGCTTATGAAACGTGGCAGCAGGATACAGCGACCCGCCCAAACCCGCACCGTATTCGATACCTCTCTTGTGTAAGATATTCTGCCCTATTCTGTATAAAAGATGTTAATTCATTGATCATACTACAGAGATGACATTGTAGAAAAAACAAGAAGCAAAACTAAGATTTAAGCGTAATATAGTGAGGTTTGTTAGATCGACGCAGAATAGGGTAGATTACCCAATGGAAGAGTACGAAAGTCATTCTTTACAGGTTTCTTTATATGATTTTATTAACGACGCGGATGATTAATTATAATTATATATGTAATGTATATATTATATAATACATATATATATATATATATATATATATATATATACAAATATATATATATATATATTATACATATACGTAATACATAAATATATATATGTATATATATATGTATATATAAATATATATTGTAATGTACGTATGGTTGATTAACTAACCTTTATTTCATATCAAATAATAAAAATATGTATACTAACAGCATTTTATGTTCAATGCAAGGCACATGTTATCTTCTTAAGTAACAGTGGTTCAATAATTATTAAAAACAGCAAAACTATGATACAATTATTTTAACAAAAGTTATATCGTGGATTAGTGCGTTTTTCTACGAATACGTTGCTCGGGCTCATTTTGTTTTCTCGTCTGTAATGGCTTCCATTTTCGGTTTATTGTCTCTGTAAATCACATAGTTCAACGCCGTGGCGAGCGAAGTCCAGGCAAAATATGGAATGATCAAACAGCCGGCAAGTTTGTTCACTTGGTAGAAGGAAAAGCCTAAGGCTGCGGTGCTTCCCCATAAGAGGACAATTTCGTACAAGGCCTACAAATACGAGAGACGCCAGTTATTAGGAACAGAATAAAATTAGCGAGTTCACAGTTATTTGTAGACTGCGGATCTTTGTGCATTTTCGATTGATTGGGTGAATTGTAAGATTAGAAAAATTCAACGGAGTATTGCAATGTTGTTTTGTAGTGTAGCAAGG
>CM052338.1:1535386-1546404 GCA_028455595.1 Lasioglossum vierecki
ATTGTATTACTTGGTCCCCGCAGGGTTTCAAGTCGATACACCAATCAATCATCTCTCCTTTTATTCCAATCTCACACACCCTAATCGCCTAATCAAATCCAGTGGGGACCACTGTTTTTTATAGTGGGTTCCGAACCACCTTTTTGCCAACAACGCGTGGCCAGTACCCAGACACCGCCTGTATGCTGTGTATACCTATGCGGTCACCCATCCAAGCCCGGACCACGCCCAACACTGTTTAACTTCAGTGATCGCAGGGGAACCGGTATATGCAGCGAGGCCATGGTCGTTGACCTAAAAAGCGCATAAAAGATGACTGAAAAGCACCTAAAAAGGCGCGTAAAAGAAAGCTAGAAAATGCATAGAAGATGCCTTAGAGAGGCCTTAAGGTGTGTTAGGGGGTTGTTAAAAGGGAGTGAGGGAGGCAAAACAAATTACTATTTAATATCTTTATTTAAACAATAAAATTGATTTATTAAAATAAAAATAATAATAAGAATAAGAAAATATTATTGAAGATATAAGATTAATAAGAAAATATAATAATTGAAAATATAATATAATAATAACAATAATAATATAATAAGAAGAAAATATTGAAAATATAAGAATAATAATAATAACAATAATAATAATTATTATAATGATAATAATAATAAGACAATATTCTCACACTGTGTCACAAGTCCGGGCGTAATGGAAATGGGTATTAATAAAAGAGAAAATTGAAATACACAAAATATACACAAAAAATAGTTTTCATGTTTTATATTTGTGGGCGTTAGGAAATAATTCGGACATAAAAATAATATAGCATGTTATATTTATTTTATTATTGAAAATTCTCTCTGTATTAATTACATGCTAGTATGACACGAGCCAGGGTGATATTCGTCGTATAAACATCGACGGAGGGGTACCAGTTTCTAAGGTGCCGCTGACGTAAAAACGACGTCTCCAAAGAGGTGACTTTTACACGTCCAAAACGACGTCTTTCTTGAGACGTCGTTTTTACAGTTGGAAGAAGGTGCCTTTTATGCATCTCATTTCTGACGTAAAAACGACGTCTCCAAAGAGGTGCCTTTTACACGTCCAAAAAGACGTAAGACGTAAAGACGTAAAAACGACGAGAAAACGACATCTTTAAGACGTCTTGTGCTATCTGGGAATGGAGCACAATTATAAAATACATTGTAATTGAATTAAATTGTAATTTAATTATGTTGTAATTTATAATTCAGATCTTTAGTCAATTGAATTAAAATGTAATTCGTAAGTGTAATGGAGTACAATTATAAAATACATTATTGTCATGTATTGTATTGTACTGTATTTCAAGTATATTGTGTTTCAATTATACTGTAATTCAATTACAAATTGCATTTCAATTATATTGTATTTGAATTACATTCTATTTCAATTACATTGTGTTTCAATTATATTGTATTCCACTTACAAATCTGATTGAAATACTTAGTAATTGAATTACGTTGCATTTGAATTATATAGTTATTCATTTACTACGTAATTGAATTACAATCAATTGAAATACAATGTAATTCAACTACGTAATTGAATTACAATGTAATTGAATTAGTACAACTCTACATAAAATGACATTTCTTCAGAGTTGTGCAGAATTACAATTGAATTACCCCAGAAATATAATTACAAAGTAATTGAATTAAATTGTAATTCAATTATGTTGTAATTTATAATTCAGATCTTCAATCAAGTAAATTACAATGTAATTCGTAATTGCAATGGAGTGCAATTATAAAATACATTGTTTTCATGTATTGTATTGTATTATATTGTATTTCGAGTATATTGTATTTAAATTATACTGTAATTCAATTACAAATTGCATTTCAATTATATTGTATTTCAATTACATTGTGTTTCAATTATATTGTGTTTCAATTACAAATCTCATTGATTACATAATTCAATTACTAAGTATTTTAATCAGATTTGTAATTGAAATAAAATATAATTGAAACACAATGTAATTGAAATGCAATTTGTAATTGAATTACAGTATAATTGAAATACAATATACTTGAAATACAATACAATACTATACAATACATGAAAACAATGTATTTTTAAAATTGTACTCCATTGCAATTACGAATTACATACATTGTAATTCAATTGACTAAAGATCTGAATTATAAATTACAACATAATTAAATTACAATTTAATTCAATTACTTTGTAATTATAATTCTGGAGTAATTCAATTGTAATTCTGCACAACTCTGATTTGAATGTGTAGCAGCTCAAGGAAATGTTTTTGAACATTTGGCGTAACAGATATACATCAAATGAATCTTACACGTTGATTTTATTTATACCTTTTTTCTGGGTTGAAGATCATTTTGAAAGTCATATTGTGTTAAATGCATTAATTCGTTATTTTGTTAGGTACAACATTACGTTAACGAAAATGTATCATTCCATTTAAAAAAACATCGATAACCTTGAAATCTCATAAAAATGACCTTGAAATTTTTTCCCCTTGCAGCGTTATATGTGGCCTTTGAAACAGTGTAACTTTGTCCTACAAAGTTTTTTTGTACAACGAAAAGTAACGGAGATATTTAGGTGTCCTGCTTTATCGAATTCACCCTGTATGATTCCACCTCTATTCAAATCATTAAGGGAAGAAATAAGATTCAATTTAGTTTCGATTTCTTGAAATTGATGCAGACAATTTTTATTTTGCATAAAGATACGCAGTTTAATTATAATACAATACAGTAAGGGTGGGCGAGTACCCGAACCTGGAAGTCGAATAACTTCCGAGTACTCGTCCAACTGTACAATACACATTAGAAGCAGGCATCTTATAATATGTATATTTATTAAATTGGTTAATTCGTAAAATTGTGCAAGATAAATGCTTGCATATATTACATTGTCCAGATAGGCAGATAAAATAATAAAATATAATAGATATACAATAAATCTTTAAATAGACGACCGGTGAAACGAATCATAACAATTCTATGAATATTTCAGCTGGTGAAATCATTCAAGATAGATTGCGTGAATAAGGATCGTGTACAAATGATCTTGCACTTGATTTCCATCCCATCGGTTTCGATACAGTTAAAGCTGACGCGAAGGGAATAAAAAAAGAAGAACGAAAAAGACCGAGACACGCAAGGTACAATGGCAAGAAAGTAAATCAACACTTCGTTCTATGTTAGTGAATTTTAAATTCGACTCCTTTACACGTATATACACAACGATTTAGCCTTTCAATGAATATTCTATTCTTTAAAGAAATTACCTACAAATTGCATAATAATCATTAATATACAATCAATTCCGCCTCTTAAAATATATTCACAGTAAGTAGTATCTAGGTATGATAATAGGTGTACGACGAATAAAAGATTTCATAATATAAAAACTTCATCGGGTGCCTCATATACTTACGATTAGACGGTCAAATAATCTACGATTTTTCTTTTCTACTATTAATATCACAATTAGGTTACATGACTTTGTCGTTAACCTTGGCACAGAACGCTGTTAATTATTTGTCTGACTTCGTTCAAGAACTCGCGGAAACTATCGCTGCTAGAGAAGTCCTGAAACGCTTGTATCCTTTCCGAGTTGGTCATCGTGGCTGTGAGAAAGATCTTGACGCAGCAAGATTTCAATTCGTGGCACGAGTTAGTTTTCGCCCAGTTCCAGGCCCTGCTGAAATTCTGATAATTTAACTTGGAGATCAAGCTCTCCGTGAGGACGTCCGACACGTCGTTCATCAAGAACTTGTCGGCCAGCAACGCGGCATCCAATAAAGACTCGATGGTCCTGTTTTCAAAGGTGGCGCCGTTCGCGGCGAGCAATAACGTGTTAAGACCTTCCCTCGACGTGTTTCGCAGCTTGACGCGTTTCTTGCCCGACTCCGAAAAGTTTCCTTCGAGCATAGCGGAAAAAGCGTCGGATTTCTGGCACAGCGTGTGTCTGCAAGCATCGACAGTCGTGCCGTCGTCCAGCTCGAACGTGACCGTTGCCGGCTTCGGATGATTATCATAGACTCGCGGGAAATCGGTCGATGTGGTGTCAGCGATCTGACACTTGTCTATTGTTTCCGGTTGTATCTGCAACGTGTCCGCCAGCCGACAAATCGACCATATGGCGTTCTCGTAAAGGTTATGCTGTCGGTCGGACAGCACGCGGAATATTAGCGGCATGCCGCCGTGATTGTCCAGCAGGGACTTCAGAATGTAACGTGACTTAATTAAAAACGGTATCGAGATTGCGATCACCAATTTGTGAACTTCGTCCCCGCGCATTAATATCGACGTCAATTCACCTATTGCTCCATCGGTTTCCGCGAGAGCGCATAGATGTCTTAAGTACTGTTCCGAACCATACAATGTCTGAGCTTCGAACACGAAGCCCTGCTTCAGCAACGGCATCAAATACGCTCTATTCCTGCTTGGAAAAAAAAAGAATTGTTGTGTAACTGAAATTTTCTGTGGAAACTCGATCTGAGATTCTTCACCTACCTTATAATCTGGGTTAAAATCCTGGACGCTTTCGGGTTCTTAGCATACCTGATGTAAGCCGACAATGGTTCAATGGTGATCGAATCGGCCAGTCGTTCGATCGGATCATCCGAGTGACTTAGACGACTCAATAAAACTAACGTCCAGACGTTCGCGTATTCACAGATACTCGATTTGTTTCCTTTTTCCGAATTCTGAGGTTCCTTCACCGCCACAGTCACTGATTTACAACTCTTCAGCGACTCGACTTCTTCTTGAAGCTCTGCGGAAAGTAAATAAACCAAATATCTTTAATTTCTTTACGACCAGGTTTATTTTTTGGGCAATGTTCAGAAATTTGTGGAGTATACCATAGATTTATACCTATTGCAGTTGAAAGAACTAACTATAAAAATTTTATTAATTGAGTTAATAATAAAATAAAGAATTAGTTAAATTTATAACGTTAAACCGTCGATTTAAAATTATTTAATTAAATACTGTTTCATTAGATGTCTGAAAGAAAGAAATGGTCTCTTAAACCAAAATTCTTTAATTCCTCAAATAAGCCCAATATATTGAACTATTTGATTAATTTTTACTATAATAATTATGTATATTTATATTTCAATATTATATTTTAATATAATATCTATTAAACCTACTATTAAGAAATATACACACATAAAAAACAAACTATTTAAATTTAAATGATATTGATATTTAGCGAACCTTCTTCATTGTCCATAAACTCTGTATCGCTGCAGACTGGACTGTAATTGTCTTCTGTATTTTCATCGTTCTCTACCGAATCGTAAAATGGTAACGGAGGTGTACTAGGAGGTGACGAAGACACACTGGTCGCACTACTTGGACTCCAGTCGTCGCGATAGTAATCCGAGCTATATCTGTCAAATAAAAGTACAGCATTTGTTCTTAGGGTGAAATTAACGTAATATAATTTGGCATACATACCGGCCTAGATTGGTCTTGCTATATTTGTACTCTGTCTGCTTGCTGGGTGGTGATTCGTTGCCCCTCTTTTTTAAAGCTTTAGCTTCCTCGTAACTTGCAGCTTCGACAACCATTTTGTTCAATCTCGTTATCAAAACGTCAAGCAAACCATTTTTCAGCATTATCTCAATGCTTGGATCGTCATAGACAAACTGCGCTAAGGCACGCAGCAAGAAAGGATGGTACCTTTCGTACTGAGGATTTTGTAACAAAGACAGCATCAATTCTAGACCAGATCCCATTCTGATCCTCGCACGATTCACAGCTTCCCAACAGAACAGACACAAACTGGCCAACGTTTCTTCGCACAATTCCGAACGGTCTCTGATGAGAACGATGAGACTATCGACAGCACCGGAATTGCCCAAAACAGGACGACATTTTGTTATTTGGCAAAGATTGTACAAACACTTGATGGCCATTTTATTTTTCATACCGCAACACTGCACGATGCATTTATAGCCCTGCAAATCTTTCTCTCCTCGAATTTGTTCTCCGACTCGAGGATCTCGTGTACCGACTAAAAATGCGCACATAGCTTTCAAACAGATTTCTATCAGTTCCGAAGCTGATCTCGCGCTTGTCTCCAATTTCTCCACTGCCATTATTAACAAACTCGTAATCCTACATATAACTCCACTTTCTAATATTTCTTCTCTGCTGCCTTCATATATACTCCAAATGTTTCTGTACAAGAGAGATGGATATAATTATATATTATATTATAATGTGCATGTGTGTGTTTGCACAGAGTGTCCCATTTAAGTTGAGATAAAAGATAATAAATTAATTACAATTATTATTTTTATTTTTTATTAATTATTGAATTTTTAAATATATTTTTAATATATATTAATTTAGATTTAATTTAGACTAATATAATAGATTAAATTAATTTAATATATAATATTAATAAAATATTTTATTAATTAGTAAACTATTTTAATTAAAACATTAAAAAAATAATTAATTAAAAAGATAATAAAAAAGAGAAAAAGAAACATTGAACTCATAAAAAAATGTTTCAAACAAAAATCGTGCATTTTTTAACGTAGAATATGATTCCGAAATAAAAAATATGGACTTATGAAAAAAAGAAACAAAATGACCTTGAAATAACCTCGAAAGCGCCTATGCATTAAAAAATTAATAGTGTCATCTGACTTCCCACTCGAAACACTAAAGGATATGTGTCAGTTTGTTTTTTGTAAATCACATATCTTCAAGATTCTTTATAATCTCAACTTAAATAGGACACCCTGTATACAGGGTGAGTCACTAAACGTTTGTACCTCAAATATCTTTGTTGTTTCTAAAGATACGTAAGATATGGTAAGGACAAAGTTGAATGGTACAATGGGGCTGACACGATGCAAAAAAATTTTTTTTTATGTCATTTTTTAGAGATACCAAGGTCACCTTGACTTTTTTAAAATGGAACCACCCTTTTTTAAATACCTACAATGATAATCCCTTTCATTAGGAATTCAGTGACTATAAATAGTCCAACGTCATTCAAGGTCAAAGACAGAAAAAACGTATAAAACTAATATGGAAGCAGAATACGTTTATCACGGTTGAGACTTGTAGGAAATAGTATACATACTATGATCGTAGTTAAAGTAAACATACTAAGGTCCTTCAATGTTATTCAGTATCCTTATTTGCTATCAGTATGTTTCCAAACGCGATTCCGTTGTGTTATATTCAATGACTGAAAAGTGTGATATGATAAGCAGGCCCGATTACTTTATGAAGAAAGGTACCCCGACCGAAACACTCCTTCAAGGTAGCAGAGTTGTGCTAATTCAATTACATTGTAATTCAATTACGTAGTTGAATTACATTGTATTTCAATTAATAGTAATTCAATTACGTAGTTGAATTACATTGTATTTCAATTAATAGTAATTCAATTACGTCATAATAGTAATTCAATTACTAAGTATTTCAATCAGATTTGTAATTGAAATAAAATATAATTGAAATACAATATAATTGAAATACAATTTATAATTGAATTACAGTATAATTGAAATACAATACAATACAATACAATACAATACAATACAATACAATACATGAAAACAATGTATTTTATAATTGTACTCCATTGCAATTACGAATTACACTGTAATTTAAATGACTAAAGATCTAAATTATAAATTACAGCATAATTGAATTATAATTTAATTCAATTACAATGTATTTTATAATGTTGCTCCATTGCAATTACGAATTACATTGTAATTTAATTGACTGAAGATCTAAATTATAAATTACAACATAATTGAATTACAATTTAATTCAATTACTTTGTAATTATAATTCTGGAGTAATTCGATTGTAATTGTAATTCTGCACAACTCTGCTAGGTAGAGTTTCATTAATACGTACAGGTTGTTTCAAAGTACTGGAAGTGTACATACAAGACAGTACAAACGGAAGAATCACACGACTAATGAAAACAATGAAATTAATATTTTAACAGCTGTAGCTGTCAATCCTCACGTGACTACGAGAAAAATTGCCCGGGAAGCAGGCATACGTCAAAGTAGTATAATACGAATTCTGGCCCGACATAAATTTCATCCGTATAAAATACAGGTATTCTGCTTCTATATTTTAGTTTTATACTTTTTCCTGTCCTTGACCTTGGATGACCTTGGACTCATTATAGTCACTGAATTCCTAATGAAAATTCCTAATAAAAAAATCAATGTGACCTTGATATCTAAAAAAAAAATGACATAAAAACAAATTTTTTTTGCATCGTGTCAGCCCCATTGTACCATTCAACTTTTTCCTTACCATATTTTACGTATCTTTAGAAACAACAAAGATATTTGAGGTACAATCGTTTGGTGACTCACCCTGTATACAGGGCAAATCACGAATCGTTATCAGTAGAGATTACTCTGTTGTTATAGTAAGTAGTTTGATTGAAAATGGGTTTCAATTGAGTTTTTACGTGATTACAGCAAATTGTTTGTAACATAAAATTAAAAAAGCAGCTTTTTGCAATTTCTTTTATGTTATGATTGTCCTCTAACACATAGATATAAAAAAATTATAGGTGTATTTGGAAAAAGTTGCAGGTGACCTTGAAGAATCATGAAAAAAAAGGGTTGATAAAGTTTGCTACAACCACGTGGAAGCTGTCTTGAAACCATGTCTGATAGTAACGTTTTCAATTGGTATATAAATTTATGATTTCGGCGCTGTTCGATCAGTTTAACATAACAGCAAATGTGCAATTATTTAATTACGTATCTTGACGTATATTTTCGATCCCTATGTGGATCATTTTCATAAAGAAATGTTAAACTGATCGAAGCGCGCCGAAATCATAAATTTATATTCATTGTCCGATCGAGAAACAAACTTCACCATTTTCAATTAGACTGCTAATAATAAAGTGATCTCTACTGGACAAGATTTATTATTAATTATTCAATGTACCTTATAGCTCTAACGCTCATCAAATAAGTCTGCATATTTGTGTCTAATTGTAACAGATCCACTATAGCTTGGATCGCGCCAGCATTGCACAGCGATTTGGCGTGCCAGTCGCACTCAGACAAATTTCCAATTAATCTACACGCACGGCAGTGCAAAGTACTTTCTAGTTTTATATATTTGATTATAGAGACTACGTTACACGCTATTTTAGAACCTCTGACCTGAAACATATATGAATAACATTAGCTCCGAGTAGTTTTACTACCGATGGCTGCTTCGAAGAGCTTTAACCACTTGCGCTGGAAAGACGTGCCACGCACGTCGTTATGCTTTCGTCACAGAATCGTCTGCAACATGGCATGTACGTCGTCATGCGAACACTGCGTGACGCCGCCCAGCGAGTTACACTGGACCGTTCTGGTACACGCGTCAGACAATTTTCTGCCAGCGCAAGTGGTTAACATATAAAAAGACTGATGCATAGTGGGTACCTTCTCTCTCGCATCCGAATGCAAACACGCATTCGCTAGGATGCTCAAAGTCATGTTTAATATCTTCAAATTCTGACAACGGAGTAAATTCACTAAAATACCCAATCCTCCATCTTTTGCAAACTGCTTGTAGCACTTGGGCTCGTTTTTTAGTCGTTCCAGGCACGATGAGATTCCGCTCTTTGACTCAGTTTTCACGTGTTTCAATAATTCCTGAAGTATCGGTTGTTCTTTCTTCTCGTCCGTAGCTGACATTTTTTTCGACAAACAGAAAAATTAACGAAAATTCGTTAATTTTCTGGAGAAAACATAACCTCGAAATTGTACTGCCAACGGGATTGACAGCTACACCAAGCTACACCTGTACACTGTACAGTAACTTCCAAAAGTAACGGAAAACGAAAGAATAGTGTAATTTGTAATTTTCTGTAATCGAGATTTGTCGCGGTACTCGTTCGATATGGCGACGTAGGCGAAACCGATGTTTAAAATCGATGTTTATCGATATATAATTAATTAATAATTTTATATTATTACTATTTCAAAAATCCCGCTACGGACCGATCATTTAGTTCGAAAAGCGCACACTGCAGCGCCGCAACTCTTTCCAGCGGAGTTAGCAGACACGCTGTATAGAAAGATTATTGAGGAAACTAATTGAAACAATTGTAGGGGACATTAATAACTCGTGCGAGGAATAATAAGCGTACCTAACAATGTCAAGAGATTGTTACTTTCCTTTCCAACGATTATTTCTTCCTCACACGTATTTTATAACAACGCGGCGATTGTCGTCGATGCGTTTTGTCGCAATTATTATACAATTAGTATACTAATTTATTAAAAACACCTGTAAGATCCTCAAAAGACGCCGAAAAGCTGTCTGAAAGACCCCTAAACAGACGTACAAAAGATGCATAAACGACGCTAAAAACCCAGATAGCACCGAATTCGGTTTGTCACAGCGGGCTTAAGCCCGTGACCTCCACATTACTCGGTGGGCTCGTTTTGGGCCTAGCCTGTGTGCTGGTTCAGGGCCCGTACAGTGGTTCCACAATTCCAAGCTTCGAGCCAACCCGTCGGGCCGGTTTCGGGCCGATTTACAAGGGTGATCGGAATTTGCGTTCTCATTTCGTAATAATACAAACGCGGGTGGTTTAAGTAGTCAAAAAGGCTAGATAAAAGAGCAATATAGTCACCAATCGTCCAAAAAAGTCTTATTTTTTCCGTATACTAGGTGTAATTTGCATTATTCGGCAGCATATAGTTATGGAAATTGCGCAGTTGTATACTTCCGTGTGATGCAAATTACGACTCGTAAACATACAAATAGGACTTTCGAGGTCGATCGCGGCCTGGATCAATCTTTTATCTAGCATTATTGACTTCTGGAACATCAAATTTTTGTATTATCGAGAAACGGGATACAACATTAGTGCAGCCCTCTGGCGGATGTAGATGCCTTTTTCCAGGATTGTAAGGGGGGCGGGATTCGCGCTCCCGTTTCTCGATAATACAAAAATTTGATGTTCCAGAAGTC
>CM052338.1:1546504-1607868 GCA_028455595.1 Lasioglossum vierecki
GCGCGACCTACATGTGTTGGTCGCGGCACACCGACAGCCGAGCGTCGTTGAACACCAACACATGTATTTCGCGCTCTGGATTGGTCCGTGTTTTTCGTTAATAACTCCTTAACGAAGCCTCAGGTGACATTTTCGTAAAGGAAAATCTTGCTTGAAATGATCGCAGCATCCTCCCATTTCCGGATGCTGAAGGAATTTCGGGACACCCTGTATAATTATAATTTTAGATTTTTTATTTTACGATTATATTGATATGATAAAAATAATTTCATAACAGATTATTGTATAAATATCCTTATTTATAGTAGAGCACGTATTATAATAGATAGTACTAAGTCTAAATATAATACTTTTAATAAGTCTCGGTAGGTTTAGTCGTTAAACGAGTTTGTATCGCCAAGGTGAGCGTAAATTACACATCTGCGGCGGAGAGGCGGGATTTTGTTGGGTATTTCGAAAGGAAGACGAATTTCTATTTTGCGTAAGCGCGGTGTTTACGCGAAGAGTATCGTCCGTGAAGCGGTGCACCTGCTAGCGCTAGTCTGATGGTCTGTTGCTCTGGCGCACAGTGGTCTGGAGACAGTGTGGGGCAAAAAATAATTACAATAACAATTACAATTACTTACTAATTACTGTAATTGTAATTGAAAAAATAAAAATACAGTTCCATGTAATTGTAATCGAAAATTGCAATTGCTTTTCGAATCACTGTAATTGTAATTGTGGTCCGCAATTACAACTACTGGTTGAGCCAAAGTAATTGCAATTACAATTACAATTATTACCAATTAATGTAATTTGTAATTGCAGAAATAAAAGTACAATTACATGAAATTGTAATTGGTAATTGCAATTACTTTTCGAATCACAGTAATTGTAATTGTAATTGCAATTACTTTGGCTCAACCAGTAATTGTTATTGCGGACCACAATTACAATTACAGTGATTCGAAAAGTAATTTCAATTTCCAATTACAATAATATGTAATTGTACTTTTATTTTTGCAATTACAAATTACAGTAATTGTAATTGTACTTGTAATTACTTTTTGCCCCACACTGGCTGCAGGCCAGGGTTGTGCAGAATTAAAACTGAATTACTCCAGAATTATAATTTCAAAGTAATTGAATTAAATTGTAATTCAATTATGTTGTAATTTATAATTCAGATCTTCAGTCAATTAAATTACAATGTAATTCGTAATTGCAATGGAGCACAGTTATGAAATACATTGTAATCGAATTAAATTGTAATTCAATTGTCTTGTAATTTATAATTCAGATCTTTAGTCAATTGAATTAGAATGTAATTCGTAATTGCAATGGAGTACAATTATAAAATACATTGTGTTCATGCATTGTATTTCAAGTACATTGTATTTCAATTATACTGTAATTCAATTACAAATTGCATTTCAATTATATTGTATTTTAATTACATTGTATTTCAATTACATTGTGTTTCAATTATATTGTATTTCAATTAGAAATCTGATTGAAATACTTAGTAATTTAATTACTTTGTATTTGAATTATATTCATTTACGACGTAAATGAATTACTATTAATTGTAATACAATGTAATTCAACTACGTAATTGAATTACAATGTAATTGAATTAGCACAACTCTACTGCAGGCCCTACTAGTTTCGAATATATTGAAGTTGAAAAATTGAATTTTGCCCACGAAAACGGGGTCTCCAGACCACTGTGTGGCGCTGTGGCTGTTGGCGATATGGTGGGAGCCGGGGGAGCAGTGTCCGCGAACAGAGTATAGTAGAGGCGTCAAGTCAAAATGATAGGAGAGGGCATGGGGATCGGATCGTGAGCTACGCAGGAGATGTGGACAAGATGACAGCGACTGCATGACGCTTGTTTCGTTTACTCTTGGCTACAGGTTATAATCGTGTACCAAGAAGAAGATTCGCGTCGCCGAAAAAAACGTTCGAACGAACGACTTATGCCTCGTTACGGTGGCACGTGCGTTTCAGTCGATTCTCTGCCACGGAACGAGATCGTAATCGGGTCTATTTGGGTGAGAGCCGCAACCGCCGCGCCCGCGCCCGTTCCCGTGTCCGTGCCAGTGCTCGTACCCGTACCCGTAACCGTACCCGTGCAATGTACACAGCAGCCTGAATCCTCTTCGGAATCGACACCGACCTCGAGGAGTCCTTCCTTACAACGGCCTGGAGTGAAGTAATGAGCGTTTTCGGGGATTTCCAGCGTGTCTGGGTACAAAGATTCCCGGACAGCGCCTTACCGGCGGCCTGGGAGGAGGACGTCAGGGCCAACCTAGTCAAGCATAAACAGAAGGTAATTGCCTGGAATTGGAACGTCTATTTTAATCCCTTTACTTATCGCCGCGGACGCAAACGTGTTTGTGAAAATCTGTCAGGAAAGGGATATCCTCCCAATCTGATCAATGATGAGTCACCGTGTATCTCTCACATAGGTTGCAATACAAACTTCCCTTCGGATAGAATCAGCCAACCCATTCCCCCGAAGAAAATTCAAACCTGTAATGTTTACTCATTTGAAAAAACACTTGAGGGGGTAGACTTGTTTCCAGGATTCTCATTTCTAGATAATGCAAAGGTGGGGTTTATCGGTAGTCGAAAGCGCTGGGTAAAAGATCAATCGAATGTCCTATTTTTATATATACCAAGCATAATTTGCATTATTCATATACACAGCTGTATACAAATTATTTTCAAGGGTGATCGTAGTCTAGATTGATCTTTGGTTTAATGCTTTTGACTACTGAAAATACCCATCGCATGCCTTACCGAGAAATGAGAAGGCGTGTTATAGAATTTAAAAGAGAAATACACACCGAAATACCTGACACATGGAAGCGATGTCGGATGGCAAAAACTTTCCAGACTCTCTGTAATCTGAACTGCTTGAACATTAATTGGTGGAGTAAAAGTAGGAACAAACAAACAGGAAATATCAGTATCTGAACAGTGTGAAACATTGATTACCAGACTACGGATATTTACGCGGAATAAAAATGTTCTGCATCGATTGTGGGAAACTAATTTTATCCCCTGATGACTTTGTTACGTTAAAAACAATATAACGCTCTTAAATTTTTGTAGTATTTTAATGTTCTATATTTCACTCAAACAATTTTTTCATAAATACATAAAGATCCATGGCTTATTAGAATGCACAATCTACAAACAAGCCGGAAGAACTGGCACTCCTCAACACAGCCTAGACCATATATCTAACGTTCTTCAATTGCTAAAAATAACTAATCTCTATAAAATGAATGATAAATCTTATATAAGCTAGATAGATCTTATATAATTTTAATTTTATATATAATTAAAAAGTATGACTATTTCAACATCTATTGTATCTGCATTTTCCTTTTTTCGTCACAATGAAATTATGTATATCGGTTAACGAACCCTTGTAACATTTTCAGATCCTTACTCGTTTCTAAGAAACAGTTTATGTCGTAGTTGTTAAATGTGACAATATTTTCTTTGCAACTGTTTGCATTTTATTGTAGTCTTTACTATTAAAATTTTTTGAATGGTTATAGAATATAGTTACTGACTCGTCACTCACTTATCTTAATTTTGTTATCACAAATAAGGTATACGCACAGATCGGTGAGCAACAGGTGGGCAACAACTTAAAGACAATATTAGGCAAATATTAAAGATCAAAAAGTTGCAATTTCAATATTCCGTACACCAGGCAAAAGTTTCCAAAGAAAAGTACAAATTTTCATACATAATTTTTTTACAGGTGACAGCACTGAGAGAAGAACTCGAGAAGGAAGAATTCTATGTGGAATATTTGGAAAGGTTGCTAGCCGACGTAGAGCGTCACAAACAATTAGCGAACAGTAACTCGGTGACAACTCCTGAAAAACAGCAGCTCGCGGGTTCTCAAACTCAGCAGACTGGTCAAGCAACAGAAAATAGTTTATCCGATGGTACAAACGCGTCTCGTATTCAACAAGCAGAGCCATCGGCTCCGTCCCTTCCTGTGCGCGAGGATATAAGTAAGTTTCAGGACAAATGCGTTTCCGAACTGAGCTCTACTCTGAATACGAGTAAGAGACCTAAGAGCGAGATACCGAAGAGTCCCGATAAAGTGCCTGAGCTCAGAAGAAACAGCGACCCCGATGTGCCAAGTAATTATGTAACTGTAATCGAAGTGACAGGTAGCTCGAAAAAAGAGAAAAATGAGGAATCACTCAAAGAGGAGAACGAGAAAGGTGTTGTATTCATTTTACTCCATTTCGTAATTAAATCCAATTCCATTTATACATGTGCTTCATGAATAGATTTGGAAAATGCGACTAACGAAGATGGCGAAGATGGCGATGCAGAGGCATCGGAGGAAGAACCTTACTATGATTCTGTAGCCTTAGATCAAACAGGCGAGTATGTATATATAGATGCGCGTGTCCCACCTGTTGGAAACAATAATGGGAACAGAGCACCGCCGAGGAGACCGCCTTCCCTCCCTGATTCGCCGGGGAACCAGAGTAACTATGTCAACATCGATTATTTTATACAGTGAGTGGTCGATGTCTTTTATTACTTTATTCTCTTTTATTACAATATTCCTTTGAATGACGTGACTCTCGTCTGTGCGGATGATGTTACTTTTTTATCTCCACTATTAGGGCGTTCCCCCTTAGGTGGTCGATCGCGCTACAAAGAAATACGATCTGAGCTTGGATATCGGTGAGGCAACTGATGCAATGATGAAACTTTCTTAATCTTAGTTATTTAGCTACGAAACCTTCACCAACGAATTCGTGAAATTTTTCTGATTAGATTAATTAATTGATTAATTGCGATTATATTTACTTGTTTAATAAGCGACGAAAGTTTTGAACACAAAGAAGGACAGCATTTGGGCATAGATCAAAAGTTCAACGGTCAAAATTCACTTCCAGATCTCGCTTATCGAGCTGTTAAAATTTAAAGATTTGAATTCGCTTCCAGGCATCGCATTATGTGAGCTGTTTGAAGAACCGATCACTGAACAAGACGTTAGATCCATTACTTTCTTCATTTTTAGTTCCACTTGTACAAAATCAATAGATTTGTGAGATTTCTCTGGTTAAAAAAGACCAAACTCTACTGAGTTTCAATCATATTTACAGATATCTAAAATCAGTAAATCTGGTTCGAATTATGCCGCATTTAGACTAATTTTAATTAGAAAAATCTCACAAATACGTTGGTAAAAGTTCTGTAAAAAAAGACTGAAGCATAAACAAACTTTTCTATTCGCATTGCCATTGTCCTTCTCTATATTCAGCACACCTCTTCGCTTTCAATCATATTTACAGATATCTTTAAATCAGGTTCGAATAATGCCGCATTTAGACTAATTTTAATTAGAAAAATCTGACAAATACGTTGGTAAAAGTTCTGTAAAAAAAGACTGAATCCTTCTCTATGTTCAGCACATCTCTTCGCTTTCCGAGACTCCGTACCCCCGAGGTTGTCGCATCATCTGAAGGAATACTGTACACGTATTATTGTAGCTGATAAAAAATTGTTCCCTTCTTCTACAGACACAGGGCAGCGATGGATAGCGAAGATGAAGAAGGTGCGAGTCCTGCGCCGCCGATTTTATTGCGCGCTCTTAGCACCGATAACGAAACCGGTAGTAGCGACGCGGAGCCTTTAAGTTTGAGCGAAGGCAGCTTAGAATCGCCGACACCAACGACACCGCGCCGACAAGAGAAAAGTAAAGACCGTGAGGACGATAGAACGTCTATGATTAAATGTATTGTAGACTCGGTAGTAGAAAGTGAAACTGTATATGTCGAATGTCTAAACGTGATGTTACAAGTATGTAGCCAATCATTTGATTCAAACGAATTCCGATTCGCAACGGGAGAAAGCGTTTCACGGTTTTTGTTAACGAACCGCGTCTCTTTTCAGTACATGAAGGCTATCAGAGCCACGTTGACCACGTCCCAGCCAGTCATTTCGGAAGACGAATTCGGTACAATGTTTTATAAGATTCCAGAGCTGCACGAACAGCATCAAACGTTTTTGAACGGTCTCAGGAAAAAATTGGAGAAATGGGACAGCAAGACTACGATAGGTGAACAATTTAAAGTAAGAACAAGAAGCGTGTCAAGAAGTTGCAAACGTAACGCGTAACAGGTATGGTTTATACTCTAGCATGTTTGTAATTAACGCGTATCGTCAATGGTGTCCAGGTAATGGCCAGCAACATAGGATTGTACGGAGCTTTTTTACACAATTATGCTCGCGCTACCGACACCGTACGGAGGTGTTCAGCTCACTCTACTCAATTCGGTGAAATCACAAGAGACATCAGACTCAGGGGATTCCCCAAAGGTCCCGGTCTGTCTCTCGAAGATCTTTTGCACAAGCCTGTAGCTCGGGTGCAGAAGAATGCGTTGGTATTGCACGTGAGTATCCGATCTGTACTTCTCGAAATCTATATAAAGTTAATTGTTCAAGTCGATAGACGAATCGTGTGGAAGTATACTAAGTTTATCTTATCGCCAAGTTTGCAGTGATAATTCACTTTCAATCGATTGTAGGATCTCCTAAAGCACACACCCGTGAATCATGCTGACCATGCACCGCTTTCCGAAGCTCTTGCTATGACTAGAAATTTTCTAGACGAGTTCAACATCATCCAGACGAAATCAATGTTTCCGGTAAGAAATACTATTATTAATCGCCTAATAGTGACGTGTGCGTGACGAATACATATTCGTTTTCAGAGTCATGACAGGGCACAACGAAGATTAGTGAAAAACTCTTTTGTGGTGGAATTATCGGACGGTCATAGAAAGCTGAGGCATTTATTCTTGTTCAACGATGTGATCGCTTGTGCGAAATACAAGGCATCTGGTAGAGATAAGTTCACGTTCGAGTTAAAGTGGTATGTGGCTGTGGCGGAAGCAGTGGTGACAGAAGATGGCATCGAACCACGCGAGACTAGTCCAGCTAACGTTGTAGGGCTGAGGTACGTATAACTAACTTGTGGTTGCAAGGAAAAACATCGCATGTTACAAAAATTCGAGTTTACCACAAAAAACATGATGAAAACAAAGGGTATAGCCGGATAAGATAGTCAAAAATGCCTTTCAACCGAATAGAGCACCAAGAAAAAACATACCGTGCAAAGTTCCAATCCTGTATCTCGATCAAGAGGGTAGTTATGGGGTAAAATCGAAAAATCAGTTTTTGACCTATTGTCCCTAGTTAATGATGTTTAGAAATTCAGAGAAAAATCTGACACATGTAAAGAACCCAAATATATACTTTGCAATTTCACGTGGAAGTTCTGAATTGGTCAAGTTTATATTTTTACATATCGATACAATTCGGTTGGAGGGCATTTCTGACTATCTTATCCGGCTTTACCCTTTGGAAAGCTAAAGATGATGTAATTCAACCTATGTTTTCTATGTCCATATTCAAGCATTAGCGATCAAAACTTTAACCGGCATTATGTCAATATAGAAACACATGTTCTACATTATAGTGTCTGAAAAAATGTTCAACTCCTCCTGACCAGTAATGTTTTCTGTATTGCAGGTCACAGGCATGTACCGTACGCGATCAGATATTATGGGAAGAGCGTAACGACGAGAAACGAATTAGACTTGGTGGTAGAGGTTCGGAAAAGAATAGAAAGAAGCTTGCCGAGCTCGAAGCTCAATTAGTATTAGCGTCTCCGAATTTAGTATTACGCGTCGCGCATAAAAGTCAGCATCGAATGCAAAACTCGTACACGTTCTTTCTGTCCAGTGAGTTTGAACGGTCTCAATGGGTTGAAGCGGTGGAGGCATTGCAACAGGTAATGCGTTCCCATATGTACCTAGATAAGTCAAAGGTGCGTAATTCACAGATTACGAATACATACTTAACGATACCGTATAGATAAATACATAACGATATCTTTTATTGTATTTAAATCTGGCACAAGGATGCAAGTAACGATACACGTTTAACAACGCGATCGAGCCGTCAGAAACGACTTTGCAACTTGAATGTCTTCTTTTCGATTTTTTAGGGCGGCCAACCACCAGGACCGTTGCCTTTGTCGATGTACGAGCTACAGGCTTGGGTTACAGCTTGCCGTACCTTTCTTCAAACAGATATGGGTAGCTATTTGTTAAGATCGGGTCGCGACGAAAGCTTATTGCTAGGCGATCTTCATTTGACTCTACTCGGCTTAACACCGCCGGGCTTAGACCGAGTAGGGGACCTCTATATTATCGTGGAAGTCGATAGCTACGGACATTACTTTAAGAGAGCGAGAAGTCGAGTTGCAAGGGGTCAGGCACCAACGTGGGGTAATATTACATTATCAAATACTATACAGGATGGTCATTTTAACTGAAGACATTGAAATATCTTGAGAACTATGCATCGGATCAAAACAAGTGGGTAATGAAAATTGTTCGTTTCAAAGGGGGACATCCAATGATACCAAACTCGACCCCCAACGCTACCTCCTGAGGGTGGGGGTGGGGGAAGATAAATAATTTAAATGGAAACGCCCAGTTTTCATTGCAGATTTGGATTCTCCAGAAAAAATACACAAATTTGACCTAAGAGTTGTTGCATTTTGGTTCACAGATGGCGCTGTAATGGACAAAAATCAAAATGGGTAAAAAACGTTGAAAATTGGAGATATTTTGAGAAATGCACATCAGGTCAGAAAAATAAAAGTAGACGATTTGATATTTTTAAAAATGCTATTCAATAAGTGACCCTCATCCCTATCTGCTGAGGGTGGGATCAATATTGATAACCAAACCAATGAATATTTCCAACTGCTTTCGATTGCAGCGACATCTGTGAAAGAAATTACACCAATAATATCAAATCAATGGAGAACCAAGATCTGCTATAAAAACCGGTTTCCCATTGAAGATTTTGAAATAATTCCCCCTCTCACCCTCAGGAGGTGGGTGTGGGGGTCAATTGTGGCGTTGCTGAACAGTATTTTAAAAAATATCAAATACGTCTACCTTCATTTTTCTGACCTGATATGTATTTCTCGAAATATCCCCAATTTTTAACATTTTTTACCCATTTTGATTTTTGTCCATTACAGCGCCATCTGTGAACCAAAATGCAAAAACTCTTAGGTCAAATTTGTGTATTTTTTTCTGGAGAATCTATATCTGTAATAAAAAATGGGGGTTGGAAACGAACGATTTTCATTACCCACTTGTTTTGATCCGATGCATAACTCTCAAGATATTTCAATGTCTTCAGTTAAAATGACCACTCTGTATAACACTATACAGGAAATCACGTGACTAGTAGAGATTACTCTGTTATTAGCAAGCCGATCGAAAACGTTTTTGACAGGTGTAGCATGGTCTCTAGTGAGATTAAAAAAAATAGAACAGCAATTTTTTGCAATTTTTTCATGTTATGATACTTACCGCATTTGCCTTGAAATCTTCCAGCAAATAAGCGTGAAGAAGTTATGGGTGTATTTGCAAAAAGAAACGGAGGTCACCCTGAAAAATCCTGAAAAAAGTGTTGAAAGAGTTTTCTGAAAAAATCCTGAGTTTTTTTTGTTATGGGCGATGGAACAAATGTATTTGCGCACACCCCTGAAAAGCGTAGTGTGTTCACGCATGTTCTTGTCTGATAAAAACATTTTCGATCAGAATCTGTATTGGTCACGATTCGTGGTTCTCCCTGTATAATGCTGTGGCTCAACGGAAACGTTTGTTTCAACTTTGTGTTTTTTTTTTCAAAGGTGAGACATTCGTCGTTGAATTGGAAGGCAGCCAAAATGTTCGGATTCTGTTGTACGAAGAATGTGGAACTCGTTCGGTGTTGCGAGGCAAATGTGTACAGAGACTAAGCAGATCTTGGCTGCAATCGGACCAAGTGGAGAGGTCGTTGAATTTGGGTCCAGCCACTTTAGACGTGGCTCTTCGTTTCGTTCCAAGCGAGGTCACTTTAAGGCGGGTACCGTCCGCCAAGCCTCAAGGTTTATTTGGAGCGAAAATCCAACAAGTGTGCAAGTACGTTCATTCACGTTTATCGTGTAAACACAGATGAGTATCCGAGACAGCAGTTGAGACAACTTTGTGTTTGTTTGCCTTGTAGACGCGAGAAACGAGACGTTCCTTTTATCATAACAGCTTGCGTGAGGGAGGTTGAAAGGCGAGGAGTCGGAGAAGTAGGTTTATACCGTGTCTCTGGTTCGGCGTCCGATTTAACGAAGCTGAGAAAATCGTTTGAAAGCAATTCCTACGAAGCAGAGCAGTTGCTTAAAGAGGTACAAGATGGTCCGACATTAAGGTGATAGACTCGTTTCCAGAATTACAAGCTGGGCTTTTTCTGGATATTTTTTGGGGATGAAAGACTAATCTAGTCCGCAATCACCTTCAAAATTCCTATTTTTACATTCAGTGCCGAATAAAAATAGGACTTTTGACTACTGAAACCACTGCACTATCGAAAAATAAGAAGGCGGATCCCGCTGGCCTGCAATCCTGGAAAAACGAGTCTACCCGTAGAAGAAACCAGCTAATCTTCATCTTATCAATGCTAGCTTAGGTTAGGTTATGTTACATCATGTCTCGTCTCCTCCATATCTGCCATTTTCTAGGTGGACGTTCACTCGGTGACAGGTGTCCTCAAGTTGTACTTTCGAGAGATGCCTGAGGCTCTTTTCACGGACGCCATGTATCCAGCTTTCTTGGAAGCTTTCCAAACCGGCGAGCTGTCGAAGGGCGCTGCCTTACGAAGGATCTACGAGGGCCTGCCAGCCGTGAACAAAGCGGTGATCGACTTTCTGTTGACCCACCTGATACGAGTGAACAAACACGAGGCGCAAAACAAGATGTCCCTGCATAATCTGGCAACGGTGTTTGGACCGACGTTGCTACGACCCGTCACGAACTCGCGGTCCGACGCGAAAAGCCGCGACCCGTTGGCCGCAGGCACCGTCGACGTGATGGCGCAGGCAGGCATACTCTACTGTTTCTTGCAGATGCACATGCAACAGAACAATCAGTCACTCTAGTCGAGAGATTCTTGTTGACATGTCGTGGCGTCGTTTGCTCTGAGCTTGCACAACAATGCCGCGACTAACGCTCGATTTTGTAATATTCACAATTTTTTACGATATGTATATATATATATGTGTATATGTATATCTATATGTATATGTATACATGTATATATTTATTTTATTAGCCTTCCCGACGTATCGTTTATACGTACAACGCATTAATCGTAGTAGACAGGCTTTCACAATACCCAGACCGAAGGAATTCCTGAATTGCTGTTAACGGGAACGTTTCGGTGTGCGTACGAGTACCGCGTAGCAAAGTGGACTTGTTGGCCGTCACATATTGGTCCTTCAAGCTCCGTAATATATTTTATACTTGTATTACTGCGAAGTCCTGGCTGACGAGGAGCCCGTAGCTGGTCCAACCTAAACTACTCTAATTATTAGACGTAGTATTCGGAAGCTAAAACTGTAGCTTCGAGAACGATCTTTGACAAAAGAGGAAGATTATTTTCTATCCGAACTATCCGGTTATACAGGATGGTCATTTCAACTGAAGACATTGAAATATTTTGAGAACTATGCATCGGATCAAAACAAGTGGGTAATGAAAATTGTTCATTTCGAAAGGGGACATCCAATAATACCAAACTCGACCCCCCAACGCTACCCCCTGAGAATAGGGGTGAGAGGAAGATAAATAATTTAAATGGAAACACCCATTTTTCATTGCAGATTTGGATTCTCCAGAAAAAAATACACACATTTGACCTAAGAGTTTTTGCATTTTTGTTCACAGATGGCGCTGTAATGGGCAAAAATTAAAATGGTTAAAAAAACGTTGAAAATTAGGGATATTTCGAGAAATACACATCAGGTCAGAAAAATAAAAGTAGACAAACACCATAATTGACCGCCACCCCCACCTCCTGAGGGTGAGAGGGGGAATTATTTCAAAATCTTCAATGAAAAACCGTTTTTTATAGCAAATCTTGGTTCTCCATTGTTTTGATATTATTGGTGTAATTTCTTTCAGAGATGTCGCTGCAATCGAAAGCAGTTGGAAATATTCATTGGTGTGATTATCAATATTGATCCCACCCTCAGCAGGTGGGGATGAGGGTCAATTATGGTGTTATTGAATAGCATTTTTAAAAATATCAAATCGTCTACTTTTATTTTTCTGACCTGATGTGCATTTCTCGAAATATCCCCAATTTTTAACATTTTTTACCCATTTTGATTTTTGTCCATTATAGCGCCATCTGTGAACCAAAATGCAAAAACTCTTAGGTCAAATTTGTGTATTTTTTTCTGGAGAATCCATATCTGTAACAAAAAATGGGGGTTGGATGTCCCCCTTCGAAACGAACGATTTTCATTACCCACTTGTTTTGATCCGATGCATAGCTCTCAAGATATTTCAATGTCTTCAGATAAAATGACCATCCTGTATATTGTGCCCGAGCTGGACTAGATACAGGGATTTCGAGAGTTACTGTTTCACGCGCGTGAAACATTCGCAGACATTATCGAGGAAAAGAAAAAAGGAAAATTCATCATTTCTCCCGTTCAGAGAAACAAGTGGGAATCCGGTTCGCAATCGTATCCACGCTTTAGAACATAAGTGTTTTTTCCAATGGGGCGTGTTCCTAACAGAGAGTCTAAATTTTTTTACGCAACAACAACGTGACATACCTCCTCTAGCTATGTTCATGAAAATATCCACTTGTTCGAGTGAATCACGTTCCTAAGTATTCCTATTGAACAACTTCGGGAGATCACGTTCCTTCGTATATGCAAATCGAAGCTTAATAGCGACGCGATATACTATCAATGTATACTGGCTATATTGATTTTCAAAGAAAGTCGCGTGGTCGTAAGCTGTTCTATTCTTTATAGAAATATTTTTAAAGAAGATACGCGCTCTCGAATTTTTGTAAAGGATATTGACGGAGCAGTGGAACGATGTTCTTAACGTTTAAGCTGTAATTAGACTCGCGTTTCGTCTTTCTTCCGGTACACATTACCCGATTGTAATTTTATTACCGCTTCTACATAGTATAACACAATATTTGTCCGTGGTATTATAAGTGGCATCATTGTTCCTCGAACAACATTATCCCTGTGATTCTTTCGTAATTGTTCACAGAAAAATTCTACGTGTACGACGCGACGTCCAAATCTCATATGTTTAAGTCTAAATACAGCTTAATGGAGCACCAAAGAGAAAACAATTCTCTCGCATACATCCGATACAGTATCACCATTGACCCTTTGAAGCATAATAAGTAGACTGCGGATTTTATGCATTTAAAAAGATTTAGCTCCGATAGTGTATTAGTTTCACCTTAAGAAGCAAGGGGCACCACGTGTGATAAGTAGACAGTAACTAGAAGTTTACTAGATTTTGTATCGAAACATGAGTTTGCAAGCTGTCACTTTTTTACCTTACACGAGCATATTTTCAGCTGCACAATGGTTCATTTGATAGAGGAAGGTTAACTGCACCACGCTGTGCCCCATCATATCAGTGAAAAATGTCTATTTGTGACAGAAAAATAAGCCCAAAGTAGAGCAAACATCGAGAAAAACACCAGCAGATTCCGATGTATTTTTCTGTCACAAATAGACATTTTTGACTGATATGATGGGGTGCAGCTTGGTGCAGTCAACCTTCCTCTATCAAATGAACCCTTGTGCAGCTCAAATTATGCTCGTATAAGGTAAAAAAGCGACAGCCCGTGATTGCATTCAATTTCCCCATATTCCATTCATGATGCCAGAGTCTAAAGCAAGTCTAGAGCCAATTTTAGTTCAGATAGTTAAACCAGATGGCGCCTAGTCAGGACTGTCAACGTGGAATCGCAACAACAAAAATATATGGGGCTTGATTAATGTCTTTTAATAAAGACATTATTTTAAAAAAAGGGAAAAATGTGGAATCATAGTAAAATTGAAGCGTTACACCTCACGTGGTGCCCCTTGCCTCTTAATAAGATAATCGAAAGAAGAAATTTATATTTGGTTCCTGTATCTTGCAATCAACGGAAATATTTGTTTATTTTTTCATAAAGATCCGCAGTCTAATGATAAGCTACGTTCGCATTCGATTATCCACTGCATATCCATTTTACAATATACAGTTGTATTTTTCTATTGTCGTATATCACCGAGCCAATCGCACGTATTTCAAACGATTGTATTTTCCGAAAATCGCTCTCTACGAAGTCGACAACTCCATGCTTCAGAGGGTTGAAGCGATGGAAAAGCACATTTGGCAGTACAAATTTAATACTCTATGTAGAAGCCCTTCCCTGTTACATGCTAGGATGTTTACAAACTACTTTAAATAACCGATGGTGACAAAGACGAATGAAATAGGAGTCGAGTCGGGACGGTGTTCGATAAAATTGTGCACGCATTATTATTATTATTACCATTATCAAAGAAAATGGGAAAAGAGAATACAACGGAGGTCACATTGAGATACATACTTTTTTCGGAAGTGGCCGTTGTGCTTGAGCGAAGGCAACTATCGTATGAGTGGTTTAAGCGTGTTTGCGTGTATATGTGTAACCAGCTGCCCATGTGTATTATATCGTAAATATTGGATACCTTTAATTTTTATATCGCATTTTAGCGTAACATGCGTCCTTCTTTTGTACATTCAACGAAAACTTGTAAAGATAAAAATTTCCGCTATCACGATTCATTATTCTTACCATGCATTATTATCGTTTCGATTATCCCACGATTTTGAGTTTGAAATATCTTTTGGTAATACAACTTTCTTTAACTTTCTCGCTAGAAGACGACGCGACGCGTACTGCCAAAAACTCTACACTCACTCACACACACACACACACACACACACACACACACACACACAGCGTATCCCATCGTATATACCGATGGTTTAGAAACTTTTATATCGGAAGTGTTCGTTACCAATCCAAGATACGTGGTTTGTTCGTTTTATTTGTATAAATAAATTTTAGACCGGAGCACGTTATATTATAATCATAATTGTTGTTTTACTTATAAAAGATACTGCATTCTTTTCGAGCACCTTGAAGAATACAGGCAATAAAAAAAAGATTGATTAAAAGCTTGTACAGTAAGATTGTAATCATTATTTTATTTAGAATTGCGTAAGGAGCAGGAATCGGGCGTCCAATCAAATTTATTCTTGTTTTAACTGAAAATCCATTGTCTACCGACTACTATCTACCAGCTATCGATTAATTTGTGTTCTTTAGTTTAAATGTAATTAGTCATTTCTTGCTTTAACATCGAATCGGGACAACTGCGAGCCGGAGGGGGGACAGGAAGTTTCACCGGTGTCGCTGCTATGTTGTCCCATAGTCCAGGAAGCCGTGACCCGTCAGAACCGTTGCATTGCATTCCTGAAAATAAATATCGTTAGAAAATTGGCCGACGAAGATCCGTGGTTTAATAAAATTAATAAAAATCGACGAGTGGAAAAGCACGCGCGGCGGAAGTGAAACTTCTTGCAGTGTAGTAACGAACGATCACAATTTGTGATGCTAAGAAGGAGAATGTATAGGAAATGCTATGATGCACGTCACTTTCTTTACAATTTCGAAATTTTCTACTTTACAACTTTGCAACTTTAAAATTGTACGATCTTGCAATTTCACAGTTTTACTGTGAATTCTACAATTTCACCGTTCCACAATTTTCCACTTTGCAACTTTAAAATTTTACAAATTTACAGTTTGCAACTTTAGAATTTTACAGTTTAGGATTTGTTGCTTCGGAATTCTACAATTTCACCGTTCCACAATTTCCCACTCTGCAACTTTAAAATTTTACAGTTTGCAACTTTAGAATTTTACATTTTAAAATTCGCTGTTTTGGAATTTTACAATTTCAGCGTTTCACAATTTTCTACGCTGCAACTTTAATATTGTACAATTTTTGCAATTTCACAATTTTACAGTTTGCAACTTTAGAATTTTACAGTTTAGGATTTGTTGTTTTGGAATTTTACAATTTCAGCGTTTCACAATTTTCTACGCTGCAACTTTAAAATTGTACAATTTTGCAATTTTACAATTTTACAGTTTGTAACTTTAGAATTTTACAGGTTAGGATTTGTTGCTTTGGAATTTCACAATTTCATCGTTTCACAATTTTCTACTCTGCAACTTTAAAATTGTACAATTTTGCAATTTTACAGTTTGCAACTTTAGAATTTTACATTTTAAGATTTGCTGCTTCGGAATTTCACAATTTCATCGTTTCACAATTTTCTACTCTGCAACTTTAAAATTGTACAATTTTGCAAGTTCACAGTTTTACAGTTTGCAACTTAAAAATTTTACAGTTTAAGATTTGCTGCTGTGGAATTTTACAATTTCATCGTTTTATAATTTTCTACTCTGCAACTTTAAAATTGTACAATTTTGCAACTTCACAATTTTACTGTTTGCAACTTTAGAATTTTATGTTTTGCTGTTTTGGAATTTTACAATTTCATCGTTTCACAATTTTCTACTCTGCAACTTTAAAATTGTACAATTTTGCAATTTTAGCATTTCCCAGTTTTGCATCTTTCCAAATTTACAAGTTTACCATTTTCAACTGTAGAACTTTAGCATATTAAAAGTGAAGTTAGGATTAAGTGTACAGAGTTGGGCAACAACTATGTCGACATTGAATATCTCCGTTAATTGTAGCAATACGGAAAAGTGTTACAAACAAAATTTGCACGGTACAGAGGGGGACATGTCGTAACACAAACAATTTCTGTGTGGGTAGAGTATGGAGGACATTTCAAGGTCACCTTGATTTTTTAAATGAAAGCAACTACTTTTTGTATCATGAATCGATAGAACATCGAATTCTGAGTAAAAATGTATGGAGCTCCATATGTCCTACATCTAATAGTTAACGAGATATTATCGAAACAATTTTCTTTCTTCTTTGGATAATGTATACAGGGTGCGGCACCTAAAACAGGTCACCTGAATAAATCGCTTGCTTTTGAAGATAGAAAAAAAGGATCAGACCAAACTCACTTTATATCGAGGGGCTCGTAACCTGATGTCATTAATTTTTTTATAGGTGGAAACGTCAAGGAGATATGAAGGTCAAGTCTGTTTTTTTAAATGGAACGGTATGGTCTTTTATTCACATTTTTATAGTGTATTTCAAAATGAATACAAAGACCAATTATGAAGGTCATTCAAGGTCACGCAAGGTCAACTGCAATAGAAAATAAAGTGTCTCAAAGCACTCTTCAAATACTTTTGTGTCTTCTCTGGTTGTTGGCATACTGCTCTTCTAAGTATTGGTAAGTGTCACAGAACATAAATAAACATATCATCACATTGTATACTTACCTGTATCCAGAAATATTACTAGTAGATTGTTTCAAGAATACGTTACACAATAGCAGAGAAAGTGGAAATGGTTATCATTTATGGTGAATGTCATAGAATTACATTATATTTGCAAACATTATCAAAAAGTTTCGAGAAACTGGAAATGTGGATAAGAAAAAACGCACTCGAACCAAAAAAGCAACTGATGATGGAAACGCGATAAACATTTTAGCAAGGTCGTCATTTTGAACACTTGAAATAGCAGTGAATACGTAAATAACATGTTGAGCGAATAATTTTGAGACACTTTATTTTCTATTGCAGTTGACCTTGCGTGACCTTGAATAACTTTCATAATAGGTTATTGTATTCGTCTTGAAACACACTATAAGAATGTAAATAAAAGGCCATACCGTTCCATTAAAAAAAACAGAGTTGACTTTCATATCTCCTTGACGTCTCCACCTATAAAAAAAATTAATGACATCAGATTACGAGTCCCTCGATATCAAGTAAGTTTGATCTGATCCTTTTTTTCTATCTTCAAAAGCAAGCGATTTATTCAGGTGACCTGTTTTAGGTGCCGCACCCTGTATAGTTAACTATTACGTTTAGGACATACAAAGGTCAACACTTTTATAGTCAAAATTTCATACTTTATCGATCTAAGGAATAAAAATTAGGAGATTACTTTGAGAAAAAAATGAAGGTGACCTTCACATCTCTGTAGTGACTCCTAGGATGAAAAGATTAACGCCATATCACAGCCCCTGTTGTCTCATGCATCTTTTGTTTCGAAAACTTTTCTGTTACTATCATACTTTCGAAGTAATTGTAGGTGGCAATAGTTACTGCCTCACCCTGTATAGCACAGCTGCCAGCGACAGGAAAACGCGTAACGCACTGGCTTTACTCACCGCTCTCAACGGAGAAAAGAGGGGGTATAGGGCGCAATCCCCACTTTTGACCGTTACGCTTTTTCATGTCGCGAATTTCGTGACGCGAATTAAGCTTACACCCTGCCAAAAGAAGTTTCACTTCAAAAAACGTGCGGTTCCCGCCTTGTCTGAACGTTCTTTAACATAGTGATGGGCATTATCGACTAAATTCAACTATCGACTAATTACTATTTAGTTGCTACATGCTATCGAATATTAAGTCGACTGAAATTTTGTTTTAATGGTTACGTCTAGATTGCGGGCTATAGTCTATGCCTACGTCTATACGTCTCATTTCTCACAAATTATTATTTATTCTTTAATAATAATACAATATAAAGGTAAAGTGTTAATGAACCTTTTAGAAAAATATTTGTTATTAACACATATAATTATAAAATACTACTTTCTTTTTAGGTTATGATAAAAATTTTATTCCCATAAGTGCAATATATAATTATTGTTATTTAACAATTGTATAATATTTCTAGTACTAATAACGGTGCATAGTCGGAGTCTATTCTCTCCCCTACTACCATTTTTTCCACTCCTTCTCTTGTCTCCTCATTTCCTAAAATGTAATCTATTACTGATAAACCATTTCCCCCCACAAATGTTCACTCTCCTTCTTCATCCCCTTTTATATTTCTATTTAATATACCTCATCTCCTCTCTCCTATGAACTTGCATAACTTCCTCCCTTCCCTATTGACTTTCCCATCTTTTGAGTTCCTGCTCCCCCTTCCCCTCCCTCCTCTTCTTCCTCCATCACTTCTCCCCCTCTCTTCTCGTTCTCGCATTAAAATCCCCCCCCCCTATAATCACCTTTGTTCCTTCCTCCCTCCCCTCAGTCCACTCCCTTAACTCATCCAATTTCTTATCTCAGTCCTTATTAACATATACCCCTATCACCCTCCACCATCCTCCCTCTGTCTTCATCATCAATGTCATTATCCCCTCTTTCTCTCCTGCACCTCTGCCTTCCGACTTAATTTCTATCTCTCTCCTCACTCCTATGACCATCCCTCCTGTCCCCCTACCTTTCTTATCCTCCCTTCTATAATATTTCTAGTATAATAATTGTTATTTATGCTACATACACATGTTTATTGAACGAATTATTCGATATAGTTAATGAGTGAACGTATTTGATAGTAAATCTTGTAAAATCTATTCAAAACTCCCGCCTGTTAAAATTCAACCAATTTAGTCGATAGTTTAAAAAATCAGTAAACTGAAAATAGTAGTTGGTTACTATCGATTTAGTCGATAGTTCAAAAAATCAGTCGATTGAAAATAGTAGTTGGCTACTATCGATTTAGTCGATAGTTTTAATCGATGATCCGAAGTAAAAGATTATATCGAGAGAACCTAATGGTGCGGCATCGTAGAGATCGTGAAGAGCCTGCACACGAACTTTGCTCCACTCGATACTTTTGTAATTCGCTGATATTCCCTTGTCGATGCCGGTGTGTTGGCCTTCCCATTCCCTCATGTATCGGAAGTAAGTTCTCAAGGCGTCGTCGCTTATAGCACTTTTGCATACCTGAAAACGATCGTATAGACATAGACCGATTGAAAGCCTCAGAGATCCTAACCCCGTGGGGATCTTAGTTCCTTTCCTTACGGCTCGGGACGTGGGGGAAGGCCTTGTCTAACATTCATTCTCCCCCGTCTAATCCGAGGGCGACCACTCATGTTCTTGGCCCTGAATGAACGTTCCAGGGATGGGTTTCCCGATTCCATCTCAAACAGTGTTGGTATTGTTGGTGCTTTTCGCGCGCATGCGCGAGTTTCGTCAGAAACGTGTCTACGTTCGAAATTTGTGGGGAACTTTAAGGGGTAATATTACTAGAATATTACTAGAAAAATAAGTGAAACAGTGTTAGCGGGATCGAGTTGTTTGACCTTATACGAACATAATAGGAGCTGTGTGAAGGCTCATTGTAAAGAGGAAGGTTGATTGTAGCTTGTTTCCATCATGATTTAACGAGGTTATGTTTATATTTAATAATATGAGCGTCCAAAATAGGGGGAAAATCGAGACAACCTTAGGTTCCCATGTATTTTTTTCTAATACAAAACGATTTCTTTTTACTGAAATCATGAGTGCACCTTAAAACAATTGACCTTCCTCTTTATAATGAGCCCTCACACAACTCCTGTTATGTTCGTATAAGGACAAACAACAACAGTGTTTTTTTTCTCACTTGTTTTTCTAGTAATATTCTAGGAATATTCTACTAATATTCTGCCTATTCCTTACCTCCTTAATGCCAAAAAAGCGTGTGGCACTGATTCAACCCCCGTCTCCAGCTGAATGCGGGGAGGGTGGGTTGACATAAAAAGTGTGAAAAAAGCGACCAGAAAGGACCCTGGGCGGTAGGGGTTCATCCCTTGATTCTTGGTCAGGGTGTGGTTCACTGGAGTGGAAAGGAATCGCTATCTTCCTTGCTTTTCTGATTGATGGCTGGGCCTGCCACTCCGCTCGCCAGTGTGGGACTACAATAGGGCAACGGTGTCGGCGACGCCTAGTGGGCCGGATCGAAAAATTTACGGATAACGGTGCATAAATTTTGAACCGTTTGAGATACTGAAATGAGGTTTGAACTAAAAAATATTATAAAATAATCTCTTTCGAATAATACGTGTTAGAATATATTTTTTGTTTAATTTGTTAGTTAGTTATTTTTATAAATTTTTATGTAATTGTTGAATCAGTTGCTTTCCTTAAGAAAAGAAATAATTTTTTATAATCTTAAGAGTTCTTAGGTTGCCTTGCTGCTTCACAACGTCAACGCGCGGCGACCGTACTCGCCGCGACATTGTCCGCTTTAAACAACTATATTGTTGTTAGTCGGACGATGTCGGAAATGATTCTTGTACGATTATTTAAAGGAAGTTTTACCGAAAATAGTCCTCTTTGTTAGAGCCTGGGATGTTTTGGGACAAAAAAGATATCCTTTTTGACAAATATAGAACATTTTTTTAATCTGTCATGTATCGTTCAGCATTATTTTTTAAATACATTATTATTAGTTATTACTAAAAAAATATATGATATCTTATTGGGAAGATGCTCTATATTATACAAAAAAAACTGAGAGAAAATATGGGACGAAACGATGAGGACATCGCAAAGAACTTGAGCAATTCTGCCTGGTGAAATATGCTACTTTCAAGACGCTCAAATTTTAATTATCATTGTAACTAAAATATTTATTTAATTTCATTAATTTCTTCATTTTCGAGGTCCATAGATCCTTACAAAGCAATACAAATTTATTAGTTTGCAAATTCGAAAAGTCGACTTTTTGGTCGACTGTCCCTAAATTTTTCGATCCGGCCCACTGTCCGGCGACGGCGACTGTCCGCGTCTCTTTCTTTCCCATACGAAACTTTCACAGTCGATTAACCCACTAAATTCAATTGAAATTATATCTTGTTTGGTCTTGTTTTAATAAAAAAATTCCAGAAATACGTTTTTAAAAGTCCCATGAAAAAATAATGAAAATTAAAATGTTTGAACATTCGATTCGTTGTGTCTGTACAGGGTGTTAAGAAATGTTTGGTCTCGTCAAGCATAGGCGTATTCTACATCTTCGGATCGATGGAGAATACAATATAATAAAAAAATTTGACCCTGAAATTCAAGGTCAAGGACAATTTTGCGGCAACTTTATTTTACAGATCTCCATCAATCCGAAGATGTAGAATACGCACATGCTTGCCGAGACCAAACATTTCTGAACACCCTGTACAGTGGTGTTCACACCCATATACCCGAGCCGACAACAATAGTCGCCGTCCTGCGGCGCGGTCAGCCACGGCACAGTGTTTACAGGGAGTGGAGTGAGTAGGCCTGCGTAGGAATCGGGACCCCCCAAATTGGGAACTATTCGGATCTTTACTGTAATCTCCCCAAACGTCATCTGAGGAGAGACTCGAGTTCTGCACTACCCTCTTCAACCACCATCGAACGGGAGGGTGTCCGTAAGAGGATTACCCCACCGCCCTTAAACAAAAAAAAAAGAGGTTCTGCCCCGGAAATGACGAGTCAGAATGGCCGTAGGCGGATAATGCGAAAGCGGGACCCTAGGACCGTTTTGCTGGACAAAAGGAGGAAACGGGGTTGTACATAGCTGCCAGACGGGGCGCTTTTATCGCGCATGCGCGAGTTTTGTCTGGGACGTCTCTACGTCCGAAGTTTGTGAGGCACTATTGGGGGGAAAGTAGTGGGAGACTATCCGGCTATACAAGGGTATGCAAAATTAGCGGGGCGGCCAAGATACCCGATCATCGTACTGGACTGAGGCCTTCGGAGGCTAAAATCGTCGCGCATGCGCGAAAAAGCGCCCCGTCTCGCAGCTATGGGTTGTAAGTCCCCTGTGTGATGGGGGTTTTTAACAGGTAGTGCTTCGACGAGTCCCGCTCTTATCGGGTAATAAATAAAAATTTTTAATTTTAATAAAAAATTTTAAATTTTAATAAAAAATTTTAAATTTTAATAAAAAATTAATATATAATTTTTTTATATGAAAATTTAATAGTTGAACGTTTAGTAACCGGTTTCCGAAAGTATGGGGGTTACGGCGCACAGTGGGCTAAATCGAAAATTTTAGTGACATTTTGCCAGGAAATTAACTTTTACGTATCGATGTATAATCAGTTGGTATTGTCCTTCGAATATCCGCTGACCTCAAAAATGGAAGATAAATTAATAAAATTAAATGAAAATTAATTATTATTATAATTAATTATTATTAAAATTATTTATTATTATTATGTAAATTACTATTAAAATTAATTATTATTATTAAAAAATTAATTACTATTAATTATTATAAAATTAATAAAATTAAATGACAATGTGTTCAGGACACTTTCTTTTACATAATGTGTAAAAATCTCATCCACCTCTGAATTATTAACGTTTAAAGTTAGTAATGTCAGGTTATTTCGCATGCGTGAAATAACATAAAATATATTTATTCATAATAAATAAAGTATTATAAAATTATAATATTATTATATTATTATTTAATATTATTTTCTATTATTTTTATTATTTTTTTATTTTTATTTTTTTTAAATTATTTTTTTATATAAAATTATTTTTCAATAATGAAAAAAATTTTTTTTTAAATCTCGTCCACCTCTCTGAGTTATTAATGTTTAAAGTTAGTAATATCAGGTTATTTCGCTTGCGTGAAATAACATAAAATATATTTATTCATAATAAGTGAAGTATTATAAAATTATAATATAATATTATTATATTATTATTTAATATTATTTTTTATTATTTTTATTTTTTAAAATTTTTTGTTATATAAAATTATTTCTCAATAATGAAAAAAAATTTTTTTTTACGTTATTGAAAAGATAGAATTTTTAAATATTTTTCTATGCAAAACGCACTCTGATATCTTTAATGGTTCAAAAGTTGTACTAAAATGTCACTAAAATTTTCGATCCAGCCCATTTTTGATCCCCCATTCAGACTACTACACTTAAACGAATTACGGACGTCGAATGTATATCACCTACCTCTAATCGAGCACTAGGATAATAGTGAATATAATTCACGCACATCTCATCGGATATTGCGAAACCACCGAGAGTAACGTTTTCTCTGTCCACGGTTCTGTACGTGCAAGTTGTTATCAAAGAGTCACCCTGCAACAAAACTCGTGAAAGTTGTCTTTCTAAATTCGATTTGCAAGTATCGCACGACCAGAGACTCATACCGGTATCATCATACTGGTATTTTTCGGTAATTTCTTCCTGGCCGTTGTAGAAAAAGAAATACACTGTCCAACAAATTTTAACTTTTTTCATGTTTTCATATTTAAAAAATTTTTTTTTTTTATGTGTTTTCATATAATTGTTGGGTGGATCTTATAGAGTTTTTCGCGCTGATTCAGAATCTGGCCTTAATTTTTCTCTTACATGCACAGTTTTTGAAAAATTTGAGTTTGAAAAAAAAGACCTATTTTTCGAATGTGAACAAATATTATGATGTTATTATATAAGATATTGTATTGTTCTTTACAGAAAAAGATTCTCTAGACTTTCCCGAATCCAGTGATGTGCAATAGTAATACGTTGTGATTGTTTGTACATGTTTAAACAATCATTAAAGACGGAGTGACACTACTTTTGCACACATTTTTTAGGATATTTTTCAATTTATATAAAAAAAGAAGGATTCCGCGGAAAATATAATTGCACCACGCGATAGAGTAGACATTTATCTTGAGATATCACCTTTTCAACTTTCCAACATCGACGTTTTTTTCGGTCCAGAGAGCAAAATATCCGTGCTCGACACGGGTTACCGCCAGTGCCAACTCTAGGAGGGGGACAACCCGGGCATTCAACCGAGCCGCCAAAATTTAGGGGCGCCATTTTGGCTGTAAGTGTGAGAAAAATATTGATATGTTAAATACTCAATTAATAGAAAATTTCACATATCGATTTTTTCGTTCGCTAGAAATTTACAGTGCGTGGCGTATTTATATTGTTTATGTCTAAAAGCTAAATGTATGTTTTCATTAATATTTAAATAAAATGATTTGATTTTTATTGAAAATAAAAATATGTACCTTTATTTAAAGAATATATGTACATTTTTTATTTTCAATAAAAAACAAATCATTTTATTTAAATTTTAATGAAGGCATACATTTAGCTTTTAGACAAAAACAATATAAATACGCTACGTACTGTAAATTTTTAAATATATTCTTAAGGGGCGGCAATTTGTCATTTTGTCCGGGGCGTCATAACCGTTAGAGCGGGCCCTGCGGCAACTTATCTCGGGCGAAGATATTTTGCTTTCAGGATAAAAAAAAACGTCGACATTGGAAAGTTTAAAGGGTGGTTTCCTAAGATAAAAGTCTACTTTATTGCATTGTGTAATTCGATTTTCTGCTGGACTCTTATTTTTTATATAAATTGAAAAATATTCTTCAAAATGTGTGCAAAAGTGGGTCACTCCGTCTTTAATGATTGTTTAAACATGTTTATGTTCATTAGTATTGCACATCACTGGATTCGGGAATTGAGTTAGAGCACATATTGTAGAAAAATGGGCCAGAGTAGAAAAATGCAATTTATAAATATTTTCTACACGATTCAACAACAATTTATCAAGATGTTTAATTAATTAGTGTAGACGTGAAGTTATGGTAAGTTTTTAAGTTTGCGCATGTGTCTATATGAATCATTTCACGCGCAACAATCGTTTTGGCTGAACTTCGAAAATTTGTATTAACAATAATTATTACATAATAAGACATCCGAGTCTTGGAATATCTCATTTATGGTCACGGAGCAGTTAATGTATCCTTTACAGTGGAAAAACCGAGAAAATACCGGTATTTATTTGGGTTTTCGGTATAATACCAGTATATATGCAATACCGTTATCGGTACAATATCAATATGTATGAAATACCGGTATCGGGTTTGGTTTAGATTTACTGGAATCCCGACTAGAAATTCAGTTAGGCTTGCCTAAAGACGAATGTGGGCCTAATGCGGAAAGAATGATGTACGCCTGAGTTGGGCATTCCTAACAGTTGCCATACATGGGCCTAATGCGGAAAGAATGATGTACGCCTAAGATGAGCATTCCTAACAGTTGCCATACATGGACCTAATACGAAAAGAATGATGTACGCCTGAGTTGGGCATTCCTAACAGTTGTCATAGATAGATAGATAGATAGATAATGTGGTTGTCGGGGACGAGTGGATCGGCCACCCCTCACTTCCTTAAGGCACACCGGTTCTTTCATCACCAGTTTCACAATTGGCGCTACCGACCTCGGCCCAATTAAGGGTTGCAATTATCCTTCGTTTTTCAACCTTCCTCTGTTTTATTAGGCCCGGGCCACTTTCAGATTCTCGACCTACTAGACGGGATGGTCATCATTGATGAGATCGGCCATTCTACCTAATAATTTCAAGTTTTTGAGCTGGTTAGAGCTCGGAGCGAACGTTGGACCGACTCACCTTCAGACCTGCAGGGTGTCTCGCCTGCCCATATTTTGACTCCCCCACTTCACCATGTTGTCATGTTGAATGCATCAAGTGTTATTCCTTTCCCTACTCTAATCTCCGGATAGCCAGAGATTTGCCCTCCTCCCACCCTACTCTGTGACTCTACTTAAATTGAGGTTCAAATGCAAGGGACCGCGCGATGATGGACTGCCATTGGGAAGAAGCTAGTTTGATACTTGGGATCAGATCCGACTTCATCGAAATGTCGACCAGGCCGAGATATCAATTCCATGCGGTCTTCTCTTGCCGATCCTACCACACGAGGGGGTAAGGAGGGTCTGTTCTTCAACTTTGCCGAAATTTGTTCTCCGGGGAGAGTTAATATCAACGCTATCGAAGTCTCCCTCCTGGGGGGGGGGGGCTTGATGCATTCTAGATAACATGGCTGATTATTTGGATGTGTCCACCATCCTCGGGTGTCAGTCGGTGTTCAGCAACTAGCTTCGTCCACCAGACTTATCCCTTTTAAGGTTTCTATACCATTGTTGTTGCTGCGTAAGCAATCCATTTTTTCTTTGGCACCACAGTATTTAGCGCTCTACCACTGAGCCACTGCGCGCCTTCCGTTTTTTTTTTGGGCGGGGTGGTCAAAACTTGGGCTTCCAATAATCGCAGACTCCCTGGATAAAGGGGAAATCTGACATCGGTCGCCCCGTGACTCCTACAGTAGGGACCGAACTCGCACCGAGAAGAAAACCATCCTAGAAATTTTTGCCACACCGGGGATTCGAACTCTGGTCTTGCCGGCGCGAGTCAGACACTCCATCATCTGAGCCACTGCCCCGCCTTAACAGTTGTCATACATGGGCTTGATACGAAAAGAATGGTGGACGCCTAAGTTAGGCATTCCTAACAGTTGCTATACATGGACCTAATGCGGAAAGAATGATGTAAGCCTGAGTTGGGCATTCCTAACAGTTGCCATACATGGGACTAATACGAAAAGAATGGTGGACGCCTAAGTTAGGCATACCTAACAGTTGCCATACATGGGCAGAATAAGGAAAGAATGATGTACGCCTAAGTTAGGCATACCTAACAGTTGCCATACATAATCCAAATGAGGATGGCCGAGCGGATGCCTAGGTTGGGTTGCAAATGTAATTTAGGAAAGCAGTAGCACTCACTTCTCAAGATTTGTCGAGAAAATTGCATTTGGAAATTTGTTTCCAGTCATAACAAGATGGCGTTTACCTATGAACAACAACCGGAGTGACCGAGGGCGCAGCGAGAAATATGTACTAGTAATCAGCAGGTCGCTGGTTCCAGTCCCGCTATCAAAGTTTTTTTTTTACATTTTTTGAATTTTGAATTTTTTCAATTCAATCCTAACATTTATGACTTCTGCCAATAAACAGTTATTTTTTAAATAGAAAATGCGAGTCTTTTATTTGTGAGTATGGGAAAAAAGTCTTTGGGGAAACCTAATCTGGCCCTAACACGGGTTTCCTTATGCGGGCCTCATACGGTTTTCCCAATTAGGCAGTCGTTGATATTCCGCGTTACATGCCGCATTAGGGCCTAACAGCCAAATTAGGCTAGCCTAGTGCGGACCTAATGGTCTCCCAAACTGAATTTCTAGTCGGGCGGTTATCAGAATTATATCGGTATTAAGTCCCTGCGTACGACACAAATCGCAAAAAAAACCGAACAAAACAAAACGATCGGTTAAAAGAGATTTTTACGGGCAAGATGGTGACGGGTTTCGGCAGAAGCCGAATCTCTTGAAAGTGAGTGGAATAGTGATTGTCGTAATTCAAGGGAGGCATCTCTTCTCCGTCTCGGATGTGCCGCGTGATAACTTTGGTGCCTGTTAGGTGCGTGTGCAGTTGCGATGCGAAGATGTGGATGCCATACTGCGGAAGACCAACCCCTGTACATTCCTGAATGCAGTGTCCCGATAAAACGAACGATTCCTGCGGCAATCGCGAAATGGAAAAGATTCATTACTTTGGGAAACTGTGGGAAACGAATGGCCCTAGCCGATTAAGATGGCCAAAACTGCCCTTACACATTTTTCACCTCAGTTTCAAAATACTGGTCTCATTTTCTCCCTAATTTTTTTTTTTTGACGCAAAACTTAGAAACTCATTTTTTACGACCACAGTTTGCAACCAAAAAATCTGAAAAAATTCTCAAAAATCCGCCTTGGGATCCAACATATGTCACATTTTTTTTTTCAAATTTTTAGAACTCATTGAAAACCGGGAAATTCGCAAAAAAGCGCGAATTAATTTTACCCTGTAACTACCCTCACGGGTAAGCTAGAGGATTGAAATTTTGCTGAGAATGGTTTTTCTGGGTCAGCTTTCGAATGGTTCCATAGCCGTTGAGAAATGTGTAAGAGCAGTTTTAAACATCTTAATCGGCTAGGCCCTTTCAGAATGTCGAAATCGATCTACTTGTTGCGGTGGTATCGCCATTTTGTCCGTGTATTCTAAACCCAGCTCAATAACGCCGGCGTCGTACTTCCGCAAGCTGGAAGTTAAAACAAGTCGAATTCCCGAGGAATCGATCTTTCCCTCCTCGAGCCCGGGGTTGTTGTAGTGGACTTCCAACATCGTGTAAGGATTGAAATCTTTTCCACCGATCGAGAGTCCGACTTCCTCAGGGTAGACGAACGAATCCGCCCCCATTGCCCAGGCTGCTAACACCTTCTTGCAGATCTAACGGGTAAAATCGTAAGCAACAATCGCGACGATGCGGACTGGTCCAGGAACACAATTTTACTGAGCAAAAGTCAATTTTCGAATCCATATTAGGATCGAAACGTGGAAAGTTTAATCAAACTAGCATAATTGCTTTAATTTAATTTCTTATCGAACCTTTGCGTTGAGATCATCAATACTTCTTGTTACAAACTACTTTACGATCGATAATCAACAAACACAATTCAATTCTCCAAGTTCAACGTTTTGCAAAATTGTTTTGGCTATAAAGTAACAATGCTTGAAACCATCAAAATCCAAAATATTATCCATTTCAGATAATTGTGTAACTGAGGGTAACATTCTAAAGACAAAATTCTGAATTTCAAACTGACACTAATTATTCTAAGTACTCATTATAGAGCATCCTAAAGTTAGCCCCCCACTTGTTGAATTACATAATTTCGTTACTTGTGATGATTGTGCTATGTTTGTGCTATATTGTGCTAGAATACTACAACTATAATATAAAAAATAAGATGAAAAATTGAGAAAAACGATTTTTTCAGTAGCCCCCACTTTTCATTTTTTTTTTCAATTTTCTCAATTGTGTTAAGTTGTGCTAAGATTGTGCTAAAGTATTACATAAAAAAATAACAAATAAAGAAGTTATAGTGAATAATCGTTTTGAACATCTAATTAACGTTTAAGTAAGTAACAATCATCCAAAGAGTATATAACCATATATCTCTCTCTCTGAGTTGTGCTAGCTTAGCACAAGGCAGGCACAACTTCCAATTCCTCCAGCACGAAAAACGAGTTTTTAGATCATTATTTTGAATAATAATAATATACATGTAATCGATCTAATTACATACATAATAAATTCACATCTATACATCTAGGTATGTATAAGATTAATTCATATATACATATTATATATATATATATATATTTATATATAATATATAATAATTAATATTTAATATTTATATGAAAAAAATAGTAGTAATATTAATAATTAATAAAAAATTTATAAATCTTAATATTATATATGTATATAATGCACATAAGTTATTATTATTAATTAAAAATAATTTTTATCCCCCAATAAAGTTCAATATACATATATTAATAGACAATTTATACTATATATATATATATATATATACAGGGTGTCCCGTAATTCCCTCAGCATGTGGAAATGGGAGGATGCTGAGATCATTTCAAGCAAGACTTTCCTTCACGAAAATGTCATCTGAGGCTTCGTTAAGGAGTTATTAATGAAAAACACGGACCAATCCAGAGCGCGACCTACATGTGTTGGTGTTCAACGACGCTCGGCTGTCGCTGTGCCGCGACCAACACATGTAGGTCGCGCTCTGGATTGGTCCTTAACGAAGCCTCAGATGACATTTTCGTAAAGGAAAATCTTGCTTGAAATGATCTCAGCATCCTCCCATTTCCAGATGCTGAGGGAATTTCGGGACACCCTATATATATGTATATGTATATACATATTGAAATTTATTGGGAGATAAAAATTATTTTTGTAATTAATAATAATAATTTAGTATGTGCATTAAAAACAATTAATAATAAAAAAATGAGGAAGTTTTTTTAGAATGAGAAAAATTAATTATATGTAAAATTTGGTGTAATTAGAATAATTATTGAATTTATACAGATTATTATTATTCAAGATATATGTGCTTGCTTGTTGAATTCATCATTTTTGATGTCAGGTTCGTTATCAGTGACCTCAAAAACACCTGATTACCAACTTTTCAAAAGATCCAATGACATTTTGACTTTTGGCCAGTATAATCGCGTTCCTGGACCATGTCCGATATACAGGAAAGACATTTCCGAAACTACTTCCTCTTTCGTTTTCTCTCGTTTGTATGTATTAGTGCATCCTACAAGTTCGTGCCGTTTTTCGAGTGTTTGCATATGTTAATTTAGTAAACATACCTTTAAGTTTGTTTTAGGTATTTTCAAAATATCTGACATATCTCCTCAACGGATAAACTTCGTGATCTCTGTACAAGGTCTCGAATTTTATCTTCGTCTGTCCGAGGAGGACGCCCGGAACGTTACTAGTCTTCTAAACAAAAATTACCACCTTTAAAACGTTGAAACCACTTCCTACAAATATGAGATGAAAGCGCACTTTCTCCGTAAACATCACATATGTTGTTCCTGGAGATCGTTTACTAAACTTCCTTTCCGAAATTCATACAACATGAGTTGTCCGAAATGGATACGCGTTTCACTATCTCACGATCTTACGCCCACGAAAATCTTCTCTACACTATTCCCGAATAGTTACACCTAAGCGTAACATTAATATAAAATTAATATAATATAATATTATAATATTAAGTACTATAATATAATATTATAATATTAAGTAATATAATATAATATAATATTATATGAAGTAATATACTATTCGCGTAATGCACTTAAGTGCATCGGTCCATTATCGCTGTGAGGTTTATAAATCAACGCGTAAAATGCACAGAAGTCGGCACGAACTTATAAAATTATCTAATATAATTACTGGACAGCGGATTTTATGCATTAATGAGAAAAATGAGCAGCTGTAATTTAACACAGTAAAATTATTAGATGAATTGGAAACTATGGACGTCTCCAGGTCCTATCAATTAGAGACATTAAAAAAGAAACGGGATACGGCGCGGCGAATGCGTAGGATGGACGGTAGAACGACACTCTAGTGGAGAGCGCCACTGACGGCAACCCGTGTTCCGCAATGATATTTTGCTTTCCGGTTCGGTAAAAACGTCAACATTCGCAACTTGACAGGGTGGTTTCTCAAGATAAAAGTCTGCTGTATCGCGTGGCGCAATTCAATTTTCCGCGGGCCCCTTATTTTTTCTGATATATCAAAAGATATCAGCAAAAAAAAGAAATTATGTTCCACCCCTCCGACCATCTTGCAACTTTTGTACGTATTAGATAGGTAACAGAACATTGTTGTTGAACTTTTTAAAAGTGGTCACTCGAAGGGTTGTTTGAAATTCCCACCCCTAAAAATTTAAACATTTTTTTCTACCCTTAACAATTTGATCACAATTGTGAAAAAATACATGTTATAAAGGACGTAAGTATGAGTATTTTCGTATTTTTTTGTGAGAATACCTTAATTAACAACCGAGAAAAAAATTATATAGTTAAGGGTATTTACCCTCATACAGGGTGTCCCAAAATTCGTGTACTTCCCGGCAATGGGAGGTTCCTTGGGTCATTTGAAGCGACATTTTCCTTTACAAAAATGACGCCAGCGGCTTTGTTTAGGAGTTATTAACGAAAAACACGGACCAATCAGAGCGCGGCTACAGCGGATTTATTCTGGCTCGGCCAATGGCGCCGCCACGCTAAGCGGGACCTGTCGCTGAGTCGGACTCCGTTCGCTATAGCCGCGGTCTGATTGGTCCGTGTTTGTTATTAACCCCTAAACAAAGCCGCTGGCGTCATTTTTGTAAAGGAAAATGTCGCTTCAAATGACCCAAGGAACCTCCCATTTCCGGGAAGTACACGAATTTTGGGACACCCTGTATCATCTTAATACGAAGAGTTAGAGACTTGAAATTTTAGGGGGTTATCTTTCAACCTAAAAGCAATGTTTTCCACACAATTTCAACAAAAAACTCGGGGTGAGGCCGAGTCAACATGCTTAATCTGCTAGACCCTTTGATTGTACATAAAGATCCGCTGTCTAATAACTACCTACAGGATCAAGCCACGGTAGGTATGGAGGGTATGGAGAGAAATACATTGGTTTTTTCTGGTCGGTCGGCTCCATCGCAAGGACCATCGTACATAGGGACTTCAAGGTCGGCGGGTCCAGCGCAGTGAAAGATTTCCATGTGGTGCACCAGATGCTCGTTTCCCGCTTGTATCGCTGGGCCAAATTGAAGGATATGATGCCTGCGAATCGATTAAAGAGACATCTATTAAATCGCGATCTTCGCGTGTACCGCGAAATGATTTCTCTCTTTCTTACTTCCGAGACAAGACCGGTGGCAATTTTTGTACACGACACCAATAAGTGGTCTCCTTGTTCGGTATTTTCACTTGGCGAGCCAATAATTCCAACTTCCACGCGTTCGAAGGAAATATTGGTTTCTTGTGCACTAAACGGATCAATTCTGTCCGAGTCATGCCGGTAGTTTCCGCGTCCGAAATTTGCAGACCCGCCAAAGATGATAGCGGACCAACACCCCTCAGCCATACCAAATGCGTGGTACCTCTCTGAATATTTTTTAAACCTTTCTTAATTATGTACATATAGTTAAGGACAAAACTATTCCCAACGATATCAATTTTCACATTCATGCAATTTAAGGGGTAGGGTACAGGCAGAATATTACTAGAATATTACTAGAATATTGCTAGAATATTACTAGAATATTGCTTGAATATTACTAGAATATTGCTAGAATATTACTAGAATATTGCTAGAATATTGCTAGAATATTACTAGAATATTACTAGAATATTTCTAGAATATTACTAGAATATTACTAGAAAAACGAGTAAAACACGTTGATGGATTGATGACGAGGAGGTTGATTGTTCTAAGGTGCACTCATGATTTCAGTAAACAAAATCGTTTTGCATTAGCAAAATACATGGGAACCTGATGGTGGTTGTCTCGATTTTTCCCCCTACTTTAGACGCTCATATTATTAATTATAAACATAATCTCGTTAAATCATGATGGAAACAAGCTACAATCAACCTTCCTCTTTACAATAAGCCTTCACATAGTTCGTAACATGCTCGTATAATGAGTCGATCCTGCTAACACTGTTTCACTTGTTTTTCTAGTAATATTCTAGTAATATTCTGCCTGTGCCCTATCCCCTTAAATAAATCTAATTATGTGCATCGATGGAAACTTCAATAATAATCTGTACCAAATAATTTTACCGAAAACTTATTGTTTACCTCTACCATTGTTTGTAACAACGTCTTTTAAGAAGCAAGGGGTAGCACGTGACATAACTAGAAAGTAACTAGAATCTTACTAGATTTCGCATCAAAATATGCTCGTATAAGGTAAAAATACGACAGCCCGTGATTCAATTTCCTCATATTTCGTTCATGATGCCAGAGTCTAAAGCAAGTCTAGAGACATTTTTAGTTCAGCTTGTTAGACCAGATGGCGCCTAGTCAGGACTGTCACCGTGGAATCGTAACAACAAAAATATATGGGGCTGGAGTCTACTCGGATCTACTAATAGCAATAAAGACATTAATGAAAAAAGACTTTCGTTTCCGGTCGTTAGAGAGAGTGAAGTGCGATTTTGTGTGTGAGAAAACTTGGATGCAATAAAAAGCAATGATAACCTTGTTAAATCCGAAAAAAATGACCTTCGGAAGCAAATGTTGTTTGCCATACAGGGTGACCCACCTAAGTAAGGCCACCTAAATTTCTCCTCCAATTGTGAGGGTACAAAAAATATTTTGTATGCTATTTGAATGGTTTGAAAAAACCATTCTATTGCAAAAGAAGTTTTTTTAAAATATTTTCTTAATTGCATCGTATAGCTGATTGAAAAATACATTCAGATATGTAGAGTAACATAAACTTGAAATGACCTTGACCATCGAAAATTGCCGTTCCTTTGCGAGGAGGCAACCGAACTATCTCTTCAGGTTATTGTGAAGCCAAAAATATTTGTTTCGTAATGTGCGTGGTGTCATTGGATCGAATATCTTTTTTTACCACGTTTTTATTAGCTCGCTTTCTTGTTTGTCTGTTTGTCTGTTTGTTCGGTGGCAAATTTTGCAATTGATTTTAAACTAACTTCCTGATGAGCTAGAGACTTGAAATTGCACACATGGTTCAGAACTGGATGACAATGCATTATTCAAAAAAAAAATTTTTTAAAAAGTCTTACCGTTTCGGAGAAAATAACAACTAAATATTTACCTTTTCATCCCCCCGCGAACTACGTCATCGCGTTCAGCGATCCCCACTTCGCTCGACAACCCTCTCTACTTTACTATGCGTGCGCACTCTGACTCGTCCCCACTCCACGGACCCATTTCCCCCCGACGCGCGAACCATCGGTAGTGTAGTACATCTTCGCGCGACGATCGTGGCCGGTAGTGTATCATCGCTTTATTTACCAAGTGAAATTTACAGTAAGCTTAGTGAGTATACAAAGTATTAATAAAGAGTGATACAAGTATTAATATAAGACTAAAAAGCAGAAAATAATTATTTAAATAAAAATAATTTTTTAAAAATACCACGTTTTTAAAAACGGACTAAAAAGTATAAAATAATTTTTCCTAGTGCCATACAGATTCCTAACCTCGTACACATAGTCCTGAAAATTTGTGATTGTGAATTTTGAATAGCTGTGAAACTACTTGTGAGATTTAAAACGAAAAACGTGGGGCGCATGCGATAGATAATTGATGCATTTTGCGCCCCACGTTTTTCGTTTTAAATCTCACAAATATTTTCACAGCTATACAAAATTCACAATCACAATTTTTCAGGACTATGTGTACGAGGTTAGGAATCTGTATGGCACTAGGAAAAATTATTTTATACTTTTTAGTCCGTTTTTAAATTTTTTTTTTTTTTTAAGATGAGGAGTGAAACCAGAACAAGTCTGTAAAATTCTCCTCACCTAAGGACATCGGAGTTCTCCAAGTCCCCGCTGGCACACTAAATTACTACCCAACACACCCCCGACCTGCTTTCCGCATCCTGATCAAATATCTGGCTAGTATATTTTTTTCGAAAGGTCATATTTTTGAAGTTATCAAGGTCATCAATGTTTTTTGATACATAACTACAATTTTCTATTTTCATCGTGTAACTGATCGTAAAATATATTTAGATATGTATAACATCATAACCTTGAAATGATTCATCTCGTTGCTCCTAGCAACCGAATATCAAAGTCATTTCAAGATCATGATATTATACATATCTGAATGTATTTTTCGATCGGTTACACGATTAAATTAAAAAATATGTATTTATGAGTTAAAAAACACCGATGACCTTGATAACATCGAAAAAAATCACCTTTGGAAAAAAATATACTAGCCAGATATTTGATCCATTGACACCACACACATTACGAAACAAATAATCTTTGCTTCCCAATAACCTGAAGAGATAATTAGCAATTTTCGAAGGTCAAGGTCATTTCAAGGTCATGCTACTCTACACATCTGAATGTATTTTTCGATCAGCTACACGATGCAATTAAGAAAAAATGTGGTTATGCATAAAAAAATACCGATGACCTTGCTAACTTAAAAAAAATTACCCCAGAAAAAAAAACATTTTTTGCAATTGGATGGTTTTTTCAAACCATTAAAACAGCATACAAAATATTTTTTGTACCCCCACAATTAGATGAAATAGTTAGGTGGCCTGACTTAGGTGGACCACCCTGTATAATGGTTCCTTCAAACCATTCAAATAATACAAAAATATTTTTTGCACCACAATAACCTGAAGAGATATTTAGGTGGCCTTACTTAAAAGGACTACCCTGTATAATGAACTTTTTCATTACTATTTAAATTGCTACCACCTCCATGATATAGTCATTTTCGTCGCAAGTGTCGAATTTCCTGGAGAAGGTGAACTTGGTCACGTTTCCTCTCCGCCTCCACGCGAAATTTTCACAGTCCTGCTGCTCGTCCAAATTCAATTTGCCTTCCCCGTTGGCCCACGCGTCCTAGTACAATTACGTATAGAATTTAGAATACAGCATTGTACGCACAGTGTGTTTACGATAATTTGTACCAGCGTTGTTTTTTTCGTAAACGATAAACATTAGAAAAAAAATTCGAAGAGGAGGAAGTTGTCGTATTTTACTAGTAACATAACAGCGTATCTCAATTTTTTTTATTTTTAATATTTTTCTAAAAACAAAGGCGACCTTCATTTCACCACGTTTTTATTAGCACGCTTTTTCGTCTGTCTGTTCGTCTAAAAAAGCGAAAAATAATTATTGAAATAAAAAAAATTTTTAATATACAGTGATGTCTCTATTAAAGCGATAGCCTCAGGGAAATTGTTCGTAGAGACCGGGCCTAGACACTATTTTTTACCATGCTTATATTAGCTTAACGAGTTGTTAATATAATTGTTAATATAATTGATGTTAATATAATTAAACCACTTCCGGATGAGCTAGAGACTCGCAATTTTCAATATATCTCAAAACTGGATCACAATGCAATATTTAAAATTTCTTAAAAAAAAAAATTGGTCGTTTAGGATTTAAACAATATTTTTTTAAATATTCCCCTTCGTCCCTCACCGAGCGACGTTGCGTAGTACGTCATCGCGTGCAGCGATCCACACTCCGCGCGCTCCCTACTCCACTACTTGTATCCACCTTGAGGACGTCGTTAGAACTAATCGTTCAACAGTTTTGTCTACCTTTGGGACGGTGTCAGAACTAAAGTGTCTTTCTTGAAAAATGTAAATTTATTCGCCATGGTTTTGATAATTGAGTAATCAGTAACTAGCGAGAAAGACTTTCTGACGGTTGTATCCATCTTGAGGACGTCGTTAGAACTAATCTGACAACCGTCAGAAAGTCTTTTTCGCTAGTTACTGATATGCCACCTTTCAGTATAAATAAGTTTTCCAAATTGCCTTCTAGCATCCCGTGTATAAGGCAAGGCCCGCTAGATAGCCTTACTGATGAGTCCTCTAGCGGGTCCAGGACGAAACACCTTTTTCCTTTGCTTGTTATAAATGATCGAACCTGTGCGCCACGAATAAATACTTATACTTTCATTAAGATAAATTTCGATCGTCAACTAATTACTCAAGAATGATGAACAATGCAATCGATGTGCCCCGCTGTAACTTAGAGCTGATTAGATTTTGGTCCACTTTGGTCCAATAGTTTTTTTAGTTTTTTTCGAAAGAAGTTCATTCAACAATGCAATTTACATGACAGGATGGAAATTTTCCATCGAAGAAGCAAACGTAATTACATAAAAAATTATTAAAATTTTTTTTTATTTTTAAAAATTAAGATAAAATTTAAAAAAACATTTTTAATTCATTTTTTTTATTCATGCAACTAATGCTAATGTTACCGCTTACAATAATCGAAAATTTTCCCTTTACAAATATTGCAAACCTGGATAATGAGGAGCTGCATCGTTTGCGAAAAATTAATTAAGACAATTTATTTTGCTACATTAGTATGCTATAACAAGGAACCAAGCAAGCAACCAGCCTACGATGTTGGTTTAATGCGACGCCATATAGCAAACATTTTGATAAGTAGAAAACTATTGTATTCCCTGAAAACGTATAATCTTCTTAAACGTACACTAAATAAATAATGATAATAATATACTGCAACTAACGAATCGGGAAGTTCTTTGTGTGGCTTGTGGAGAGTCACATACCAAATAAAAAACATTAATAGCTGTAGGCCCTACTAGATAGATAGATAGATAGATACTGCTTTTGTCGGGGAAGGGTGTATCGGACACCCCTCACTTCCTGAAGGCACACCGGTTTTTAAACACCAGTTTCACAAGTGGCGCTACCGACCTCGGCCCAAGTAGGGTTGCAATTATCCTTCGTTTTTCGGCCCTCCTCTGTTTTATTAGGCCCGGGCCACTTTCAGAGTCTTTGACCTACTAGACGGGACGGTCGTCATCGATGAGATCGGCCATTCTACCTAATCAGTTAAAGAGTTTTTGAGCTGGGTTAGAGCTCGGAGCGGACGTCGGGCCGACTCACCTTCGGACCTGCAGGGTGCCTCGCCTGCCTGTTGGCTCCCCCCGACTTCACCTACGTGTCATCTTGAGTGTACCAAGTTCGAATGCCCATCCCTACGCTATACTCTGGCTAATCCGAGTAATACTAATAATGATACTAAGCAAAGTTTCCCTATTCTGCGACTCTACTTAAGGTTAGATTAGGTTCAAAGAATAGCAAGGGGAGAATTTGCCAAGGGGAAGAAGTGAATCAACTTGGGATCCGATCCGACTTCATCGAAATCTCGGTGATACCGAGATATCAATTCCATACGGTCTTCACTTGCCTAGCCTAACAATCTAAGTGGGTAAGAGGGGTTCGTGCTTCAACTTTACCGAAATTAATTCTAGCAAGAATTAATATCAGTGCCATCGAGTTCTCCCTTCTGAGGGGGGGGGGGGGGGGGTACACTCTAGACATCGTGGCTGCTATGTTTGGATGTGTCCACCATCCTCAGGGGTCGATGGGTGTTCAGCAAGTAGCTCCGTCCACCAAACCTTCCCCCTTATAAGGTTTCAATTCTGTTCGTTTGTTGTAGCTGCGTAAGCATTCCATTCTTTTTCTTTAGCACCACAGTATTTAGCGCTCTACCACTGAGCCACTGCGCGCCTTCCGTGTTTTTGGGCGGGGTGGTCAACTTTTTGTTTGGGCTTCCAATAATCGCAGACTCCCTGGATATAGGCCCTACTAGCCATGCGTACCACTAATTTTTATTTTACAATCTACCACGCATTAAATGCACTGGATAAGTAATAGATATTCACAATTTCTAATTTTTGCTAAAACTTTTAATTAAATTTGAAAATTTTATTGAATTTATATTTTTCAAATATTGGATTTACATTTATGTATTTTAAATATCTAGTTTATATAATCTAGTATTAAATATCTGGTTTATAATATTTTTCTCATATGAAAAAATGTGGCTTAAAAAATATTTTTCCAATATTTGAAAAAAGTATTTATATAATATTTTTGTGCTACTAGGGAACCTTTACCGTTCACCAAAAAGAAAAACGCTGGTACAAATGATCGCGGACACCCTGTATAACATAAAAGAATAGAAAAGAATTGAAGAATATTTAATATGAAAGGCAAGCGAATACCTGTAATTGAACTTGACGATGCCAATCGGCCCATAAAATGCAATAATCGGCGGGCTTCGTTTCTCCGTAATTCGAAAATCCAATGGCGAACCACGCGGTGTCCACGCCAACGAAATGGACCTCCGCGACAATTAATTCGCTCATGAAATCGACTCTGAAACGTTCGAAAACCGGAAGTAGGCCTCTTCACTTTTAGAAAATCACTGGAACAACTATTTTTCATTTCACTTTGAAAATCTACCTCCAATGGAAAGTCGCTTCCGGTCCGAGTGGAGTGCTGTGAACGCTGTTCGTTAAATCGAAATCTTTCGTTTCGCTCTGCCGGTGAGCGTGCCACGGCAAACACGAACCGGTGCTCAAAACCGCGAATAAAACGAAATGGTACGATGTTAGGAACATTTTCGAGAAGTAGAAGAGCAAGGAGATCGCTGGATAAATATTAACGGAGTTTTTGCAATAAATAAAAAAGGGATTATACTTAATACTGGAACTTATTAATGTTTTATACTTGAATCGATAACAGTGGTGTTGTTTCACCTTTGTGCCGTTGATTTCTACTGAGGGAAACCAGCCCCATTGAAAAGAGGAATTTCGTATCAAGGCGGTTTGCCGCCGATTTCGTGCGGCGCGCACGCGCAGAGATGCGTAACTTGTTTGCGCACTCGAATTCGCGCGTTCCAAGAGGAACCCTACGAATATGAACGATAAAAGGATTTTCACTTTAATCGACGATAAACTGATAAATGGATGCTGGAGGATACGAAAGATTACGGAAAAGGTAACAAGGAATACAGGGTGGTCCACCTAAGTCAGGCCACTTAAATATATTCCTCTAATTGTGGGGATACAAAAAATATTTTGTAATATAATTGTAATATAATTGTAATATAAATGTAATATAATAAATTGAAATACAATAAGACTTGTAATATAATTGTAATATAATAAGAATTGTAAAACATCTAAGTAAATTCAGTCATGAATAGTTTAGAAACACTATTCTATTGAAAAAAATGTATCTTTTAGGGTACTTCTTTTTGAAGTTAGCAAGGTATTTTTTGATGCAAACCCACATATTCTCTTAATTGCATCGTGTAGCTGATCGAAAAATACATTCAGATGTGTAGAGTAACGTGACGTTGTAATGACCTTGACCTTCGAAAATTGCCGTTCCTTTGTGTGGTAAGGCAACCTAATTATCTCTTCAGCTTCAATTCTTATTATATTTCAATTTATTATATTACAATTATATTACAATTTTTATAATATTTCAATTTATTATATTACAATTATATTACAATTCTTATTATATTTCAATTTATTATATCACAATTATATTACAACTCTTATTAAATTTCAATTTATTATATTATAATTATATTACAATTCTTATTATATTGTTTTATAATTCTTATAATAATATGTGCTCGAATAAAGAACATTGAATGATTTGCAATGGAAGCATCCATAACATTTCAATAATTAAAAAATAAACAATGCGATAGTGATCATTTCGTTAATATCGATGATTTGTCAAAATAATAATAACAGAAAATGACTGCATTTACTTAGATGTTTTACAATTCTTATTATATTTCAATTTATTATATTACAATTATATTACAATTCTTATTATATTTCAATTAATTATATCACAATTATATTACAACTCTTATTATATTTCAATGTATTATATTACAGTTATATTACAATTCTTATTATAATTCAATTTATTATATAATAATTATATTACAATTCTTATTATATTGTTTTATAATTCTCATAATAATATGTGTTCGAATAAAGAACATTGAATGATTTCCAATGGAAGCATCTCAAAAATTTCAATAATTAAAAAATGAACAATGCGATAGTGATCATTTCGTTAAAATCGACGATTTGTCAAAATAATAATAATAGAATAAAGACTGAATTTACTAATATGTTTTACAATTATATTTACAATTATATTATAATTATATTACAATTCTTATTATATTGTTTTATAATTCTTATAATAATATGTACTCGAATAAAGAAAATTGAATGATTTCCAATGGAAGCATCCTTAAAATTTCAATAATTAAAAAATGAACAATGCGATAGTGATCATTTCGTTAAAATCGACGATTTGTCAAAATAATAATAATAGAAAAAAGACTGCATTAACTTAGATGTTTTACCATTCTTATTATATTTCAATTTATTATATTCCAACTTATTATATTATAATTATATTACAATTATATTACAATTCTTATTATATTTCAATTTATTATATCACAATTATATTACAAATCTTATTATATTTCAATTTATTTATTCAATTATATTACAATTATATTACAATTCTTATGATATTTCAATTTATTATATTATAATAATATTACAATTCTTATTAAATTGTTTTATAATTCTTATAATAATATGTGCTCGAATAAATAAAATTGGATGATTTCCAATGGAAGCATACTTAAAATTTCAATAATTAAAAAATAAACAATGCGACAGCGATCATTTCGTTAAAATTGACGAATTGTCAAAATCGTGATAACGTTATTGGTAAAATTCATAGATCGTTTCAGACACGATCGAGGTGTGATATATGACGCGTTCAGCGATCGATTACGTCGTCTTTATCTAATTTTGATTTTTGCAAAGCAGTCCCGTTCACGCAAGAGAGCCGTGTCTAATCAGGATGCTTCGCGGTATATGGCAAAGCCAGCGAAACGACGCGACCGTGAAACAAAAAAATGTTGAAGCATTCAAAAATTGCCTGGATCTGGATGATCGAATACCATGGGGCGCATATTGCATTCCGTTTGCGACGCGTGCCACGGTTCGCCTCGTCTCGCTTCGCCGTCCGAACCGCAATCAAGAAATTCCACGACTCTTATTGCGAGCAAAATTTTCGCGACACGCGCCTCAACGGCATAACGCCAACACCCACGAATAATTCCAGCCACGTGACACCAATTTCGAGAACAATTTGATCCTCGAGATCCTCTTATTCTTCCGCTGCTTCATTATTGTCAATAATGATTATTTTTAATTTATTTTTAATTATATATAGCATATTTTTAATTATAATTATATTTTAATGTTTATTTTTTGTTTATTATATTTTTTGTATTATATATATGTATATATTGTCCTACTTCCATATTTTAGTTTTATATGTTTTTTCTGTCCTTGACCTTGAATGGCCTTGGACTAATTGTAGTCACTGAATTCCTAATGAAAGGGACTATCATTGTAGGTGTTTAAAAAACGGTGGTTCCATTTAAAAAAGTCAAGGTGACCTTGATATCTCCAAAAAATTACATAAAAACAAATAATTTTGCAACGTATCAGCCCCATTGTACCATTCAACTTTGTGCTGACCATATTTTACGTATCTTTAGAAACAACAAAGATATTTGAGGTACAAACGTTTGGTGACTCACCCTGTATATAATATATATATACATAAAATAATGTATATAAATATATATATAAAATAATATATATGAAAAAATAAATAACATAAAAATATAAATATATATAAAAAAATAAATAACATAAAAATATAAATATATATAAAATAAAAAATATATAAAAAAAAAAAAAAATAATATTATTATAATAATTAAGACAAATTCTGCAAACAATTCGTTTCGAAGTTCATTGAAAATTAAAATTAAAATTGTGATTTCGGCGCAAGGTTCGATCATTAGTAACACCAGCAAGTTTGCAAATTAATTTAACTCAACGTTTCGATCCCTGTATGGATGATTTTCAAGAGATACATTTTGGCGTCTGAAAAATTAATATGTTTATAATAAAATAGAAACAAAAAGAAAATTTGCATTCATTTGCAACCGTTCTCAAGTGATGCGCTTACCAACGAACAGCATTTAATTTTTATTTATATGGAAACTGTTTAATGCCCTCGAAAATTGATATTGTTTCTCCATAAAAAACCTTTTAACCCTCCCTCCAGCATTAAAACCAAGTAAGATGTAAATTAAACCACGAACAATATATTCCTTATGCAAATGTTGCAACCCATTTTCATCCCTTAGGAGTGGAATTTCGAAATATCCTTTCGTATCTCTTGTATAGATCATAAAGGAAACTTCTCTACAAAATTTTAGGTTTCTAGGGCCAAGGGTTTAGCCTGGGCGTTGATGGGTGAGTGAGTGGATGTGTGAGTCAGGACTTCGTTTTTATAAAGAAATGTAGAAATGTAGAAATGTAGAAATGTAGAAATGTAGAAATGTAGAAATGTAGAAATGTAGAAATGTAGAAATGTAGAAATGTAGAAGTGTAGAAATGTAGAAATGTAGAAATGTAGATATAAATATAGATAATAGATATATAGATATATGTATTAGATAGAAGAAGAAGAAGATTTAACGATTCTTAACAACTTCGACATTTTTGTTCCGCCGCTTAACGGGTGCTTCGAACTTCGTAAGGGACACAATAAAATGAACACTTGGCAGTGGCAAGAAAAATATCGATCTAGCAAAGAAGTGCAAGATAACCGTTGGACTTCGAGTTCCGTGAATTTTCAAGATGGCGTCCTAGTTGTTCAAGATAATATTTTAATGTTATGAGCATTGCGTAAACCGTTGAAGCGACCGAACATTACTGTAGTTAATCTTTCCTTTGTTCTAGTATACTTCTAATTTTTTTTTCTTCAAAGTAGATGTAAGATAACGAATATTTCGGCTTTGTACGTTCTAGGCTTTCTTGGAAGGAAGAGGTTCGACCTGCGAGAAGCAGTCGTCCATTGTTTGCCGGTCCTTTCTTAGAGGAAACGCAGGAACGGCCGAGCTTCGACCCTTGAGATTAAAGAATGCGTTTTACAGGTAGGGGTCGGTGCTGTGACACAGGTCCGTTTGGTTGCTTTCACGGATTTGAAAAACGGAGAAGTACCGATTGGGGCCGTTACTTTCCTTCGAAGGTCGAAGGAAATCGGAGATTTTGAAGCTTTGATTTCAGAAACTTCGAAGATGATAATAATCGGAGTTCCGAAATTCGATGCAATGATTTTTGAAACTTCAAAGGCGATGAGTAGACTGCGGAATTTTAGGGAAAACAAAAATTATCTTCGTCAATTGCAAGACACAAAATCCGCCCTAGTAGCACAAAAATATTAGATAAATACTTTTTTGAAATATTGGAAAAATATTTTTTAAGCCACATTTTTTCATATGAGAAAAATATTGCATCTGAATATACATGTACAAGAATAAAGATTATCTGTATATTAGGAAAAAATATTCTACATCTAATATGAAATAATGATTCATTTAATATGTATATTTTATATTTTCCTCCTAACATGAAATAGATATTTCCTGCATATTGAAAAAGAAATATTTGTTATGTAGTATAAAATAAATATTGTATGTATATTTGAATATGAACAAAAAGATTGAATCTCTTTTTAATATTATATAAATGCGTATACAATATTTTGTGCTATTAGGGTACCTTCATTGTGAAATCCCTTAGCCTTACTTTTCTCTTATGACTAAGGTAAACGGCCCTATTATGAGACAATGTCACCATTTATGAAACATTACAAGCAAACTAAATATAAATATATACATATCACAATTTAAGTAAAATTATATTTATATATAAATATGACCGTTTACATTTGTATGTGTACAAATATTTATATTTATTTAATGCATTCTAATTTTTTTATTTTATTTACTTTTTCTTATTTAGTATAAAATGAATATTATATGTATATTTGAAATTAACAAAAAGATTGAATCTCTTTTTAACATTATATAAATACGTATAAAATATTTTGTGCTATTAGGGTATAATCTACACGTTGTTATCAAGTAAATATATATATATATATATATGCCTATCCCAGACAGCACAAAGCTTGCTAAAAGTCGTCTTTTATATGGCAGTCGCAAGCTGTAAGTCAAAACAAAGCTAGTCTGTTTGTAGTCGTCAGATACATAGTGTTTAACACACAACTATTCACGTTAGGCATGTTTCAAGAAACATACTTTTGTACTCTTCACGATGCATACGCATTGAGATCCCACTGATCCCAATTATGACAATTATGACAGCGCAAGACATCAATTATTTCGCTCGAGTTGTGCGACGCTCTTTCCGTCGTTGTACGACGCTGTGCACCTTATAGATGTGTAAAATTTTTAAGCCGTCTTTTTCACGGCAAAAATGAGACGCAAAAAAGTCGTCTTTTTTTAAGCCGTCTTTTTCACAACAAAAATGAGACGCAAAAAAGTCGTCTTATTTTTGCCGTAAAAATGAAGGCTCAAAAACACGACTTTTTGGACGTGTAAAAGTCGCCATTTTAAAGCCGTCTATTTCTCGGCAAAAAAGTTGACTTTTTTAAGCCGTAAAAAAGACGGCCCCAAAAAGACGACATTTTGGGCGTGAAAAAGTCGCAATTTTTAAGCCGTCTTTTTTTTGGCAAAAACGAGACGCAGAAAAGTCGTCTTATTATTTCCGTAAAAAAGACGGTCTCAAAGAGACGACTTTTTGGGCGTGTAAAATACGTCTGTATGAGCCGTAAGACGTAAAGACCAAAAAAAGACGAGAGAAAGTCGTCTTAAAGACCGAGTGTGCTGTCTGGGATCACACTGTCAATAAAATTATATTTATATATAAGTATGACCGTTTACATTTGTATGTGTACAAATATTAATGTTGATTTGATGCATTCAAATTTTTTTGTTTTATTTATTTTTTGTTATTTAGTATAAAATAAATATTGTATGTATATTTGAATATTAACAAAAAGATTGATTGTCATTTTAATATTATATAAATGCGTATACAATATTTTGTGCTGTTAGGGTACCTTCATTGTAAAATCCCTTAGCCTTAAATTATACTTATTAGTAAATATAAATATATGCATATCATAATTTCAATAAAATTATATTTATACATAAATATGACCGTTTACATTTGTATGTGTACAAATATTAATGTTGATTTGATGCATTACATTTTTTTACTTTATTCATTTTTTGTTATTTAGTTAAAATAAATATTGTATGTATATTTGAATCTTAAGAAAAATATCAAATCCCTTTTTAATATTATATAAATGCGTATACAATATTTTGTGCTATTAGGGTACCTTCATTGTGAAATCCCTTAGCCTTAGATTATACTTAATAAGTAAATATAAATATATGCATATCATAATTTCAATAAAATTATACTTATACATAAATATGACCGTTTACATTTGTATGTGTACAAATATTAATATTGATTTAATGCATTCTAAATTTTCTTATTTTATTCATTTTTTGTTATTTAGTATAAAATAAATATTGTATGTATATTTGAATCTTAACAAAAAGATTGAATCCCTTTTTAATATTACATAAATGCGTATACAATATTTTGTGCTATTAAGGTTCCTTCATTGTAAAATTCCTTAGCCTTAGATTATACTTATTACGTAAATATAAATATATGCATATCACAATTTAAATAAAATTATACTTATATATAAATATGACCGTTTAAATTGATATGTGTACAAATATTAATATTAAAAATATTCTATTTCTAATATTGAATAAAGATTCATTTTGTACTTAGAAAAAAATATTTTTCTCGTAATATGAAATAGATATTTTTTGCATATTTAAAAAGAAATATGTATTACTTAATATAAAATAAGTATTGAAAATATATATTAAGAAGAGATTGAGTCCCTTTTTAATATTATATGAATGTGTACATAATATTTTGTACTACTAGGGTATCGACTAAATATTCGATAGTATGTAGCAATTAAATATTAATTAGTCGATAGTTGAATTTAATCGATGGTGCCCATCACTACTCCGAACGCAAGCGTTTCGAAATGCTGTCGAGGCACTCGAGAAGAGCAATGTGCTCGCGCGTCCATTCCGTCCGCGTACACGCGTGCAACGAGTGAAGGAGTCGTCAACCTTTTGTCATTCGGAGACCATACTCGACCTTTGGCTTGCTAAACTCTATCTCTCTTTATTCGGAGAGCGATTATCGCTGTTCTCGAACTTGTCCACCTCGATGTTTTACATTCTCAGGGTGTCCCAAAATTCGTGTACTTCCCGGAAATGGGAGGTTCCTTGGGTCATTTAAAGTGACATTTTCCTTTACAAAAATGACGCCAGCGGATTTGTTTAGGAGTTATTAACAAAAAACACAGACCATTCAGAGCGCGGCTAGAGCAAACGGAGTCCGACTCAGCGACAGGTTCCGCTTAGCGTGGCGGCGCCATTGGCCGAGCCAGAATCAATCCGCTGTAGCCGCGCTCTGATTGGTCCGTGTTTTTTGTTAATAACTCCTAAACAAAGCCGCCGACGTCATTTTTGTAATGGAAAATGTCGCTTCAAATGACCCAAGGAACCTCCCATTTCCGGGAAGTACACGAATTTTGGGACACCCTGTATACGGTCTTGACACGGTGGCCAGCAGTGATAACGTCATTGATCCTCTCTCTTGAATATTTCCAGATTTCTCGATCTGGATCGTTGAGTTAGATGGCTCGGAAGACGCACGGTTTCGCGTATCGCGATGACGAGATAAGACAAGTGATTTTTTTGAGTGAGTCATCGTTCGCTTCGCGCGATGGCGCCTCCGATTGTGTCTCCTATCAGCGGAGCGATGCAATTGCGTAATAGAAGCGCCGAGACGCCTTGGGACAGTCATTTACGATTCACGAGGGCCGATTAAAATTTCCAATCGAGACCAATCCGGCCTCCTCCTCCTCCTCCCCGACTTCTATGTAGATATGCGTCTGTTTTCGCCGGCGGCGACTAATCGTTCGCGACGATTAATCGTGGGAAGCGATCGCGAACGACGAGAAATCTCCAGCGATCGATTCTAATGAAAATGTGAATAGATAGATGGATGACCCAAGAACGCGCAACTATTTCGCGATTCGCTACTACTATTTCTTAGCGTTACGCAAACAATGTCGGGCACGCCGCTAATACCAACGACAAATACGTATCATGTTAAGTACAGTGTACCTCGATGAGATTGCAAGAAATTCGTTGATTCGTTCTGAAATAGAAATTTCCCGCAACGCACAGTGGTCTGGAGACCCCGTTTTCGTGGCCAAAATTCAATTTTTCAACTTCAATATATTGAAAAAATATTATTTATTTTAGATAATTCTGCGATGAGATAGAGCGTTCTAAAGACAAAGTCAGAAAATTCAAAGTAAAATAAAACGTTTTCAATTTCAATCATCGAATATCAGAAAACAAATTTTAATGATGGTTTTGTACGTGTTAGTAAGCGTAATTCAAATATTTAATCCAGTTTTAAGCATTGTTTAGTCCATACACGAATAACGTAAATTAATAAGATTTCAAACTTTGAAAAGAATTATACAAAGATGCTTGAGAGTGCGAAGCATCGGACTTGTTTTATACAGGGTGTCCCAAAATTCGTGTACTTCCCGGAAATGGGAGGTTCCTTGTGCCATTTGAAGCGACATTTTCCTTTACAAAAATGACGCCAGCGGCTTTGTTTAGGAGTTATTAACGAAAAACACGGACCAATCAGAGTGCGACTATAGCGAACGGAGTCCGACTCAGCGACAGGTCCCGCTTAGCGTGGCGGCGCCATTGACCGAGCCAGAATCAATCCGCTGTAGCCGCGCTCTGATTGGTCCTTGTTTTTCGTTAATAACTCCTAAACAAAGCCGCTGGCGTCATTTTTGTAAAGGAAAATGTCGCTTCAAATGACCCAAGGAACCTCCCATTTCCGGGAAGTACACGAATTTTGGGACACCCTGTATACATATATTTTTATTTAATATATTTATAAATTAAATAAAAATTAAATATATATATTAAAACGTATTTCAGCAGTTTAAATATTCCTTTCTATCGATCGTATATTTGTTTATAATAGATGTATTAATGTTCTCGGCGCGCTGGTTGGATCAAGTTTTACTTAAAATTGCTAGCTTGATTTTTCTTGAAAATGGACTTGAGCCACTTCCGAAATAAAAATTTGTATGATTCAATAAACTAGCTGATTGCATTACCTCTTTTTACATAATCTTTGCGATTTGAAATATATTAGTTACAATTTGTTTCAGAATGAAAAGATATCGCAGAAATGGAAATATTAAAATTGGTAGATTATATATTCGTAGATTTATTTATAAATTACAATTAAGAACATGTCACGGAAGGAAGACACAAAAACATAACACTAAGTGACAAAATAATTGTCGTTCTCGCACTAGACTAATAAAATCGCTCTGTTGGCTTAATCGCACTTTTGCTCGCAATGGTCGCAATCGATCTGAATTGAAAAAGACTTGTTCACGCTCTCGACGCTCATCCAACATACATACATATAAATATATAAAAACATGCTTGACTTTGGGTTGTGTCACCTATCTTTATTTCAACCATTAGGCGACAATTCGCGTAACGGACGCCGCTCACCTTCCGCGGATCGTACACATCGATCAGAGATGGGCAGTAATTAATTACATGAGTAATTAATTACATCTGCAATTACATGAGCAAAAATGGACTACAATTTTAATACGAAAATAGATAATGGTCCAAAACCTAAAAATTAATGGTTTAAGAGAACAATTACTGTAATTTGTAATTGCAGAAATAAAAGTATAATTACATGTAATTATAATTGGCAATTTCAATTACTTTTCGAATCACTGTAATTGTAATTGAGGTCCGCAATTACAATTACTGCTTTAGCCAAAGTAATTGCAATTACAATTACAATTACTTACCAATTAATGTAATTTGTAATTGCAGAAATAAAAGTAAAATTACATGTAATTGTAATTGGTAATTGCAATTACTTTTCGAATCACAGTAATTGTAATGGCAATTACTTTGACTCAACCAGTAATTGTAATTGCGGAACACAATTACAATTACATGTAATTGTACTTTTATTTTTGCAATTACAAATTACAGTAATTGGTAAGTAATTGTAATTGTACTTGTAATTACTTTTTGCCCCACATTGACATCGATCATACGTGTATTCGACGAAATTCAAACCCACATATATATATTTATAAAATATAAATAACATTTATATTCTGAAATACTGAAACGACGTATTTCAAACGAAACCGTACATCGCGAATAGCGAGAAAAGAGCTTTGCGATAACAGATGCACGGCTCGGGGATCTCGACACCGAAGACTTACGTCACAGATTCGAGTCAATCGCAATATGCAACGGTGATTTCTTATGAGCGTTTCTGGAAAATAGGGCTAGACACGTTCGTTTTCCGATCAATGATGCATTTACGATCGTTAGCATAATGGTAATTAATAGATCCGTATCAGCGAACGGTCTTGTCTCCGTTCCGTATATGAAACGCAAATTCTTTATCAACGTGTTCTCTTCGAACGTTCTCTCCGTTACACAGTGTACCAAATGAGCGTTTTAGAAGGACAAAAGTCGAAATCACCTATTATTCTATATTTATCAATTGATATGTTATACAGTTGTATAAAATATGAATAATTATTCAATTTTTATAACAGTTAGTTAGTTTTTGATAATTAAATGATATATTTTAAGTTACTTATAATTAAATGTGCCAAATGATCGTTTTAGCTGGATTTATATTAAATAATTAAATAAATTTATATTGAATTTTTATATTATTTGAGGTTAATATTGAATTTTCATATAAAAAAATTATACATTGATTTTTTATATAAAATTTAATAGTATTTGAAATTTATATTGAATTTTTATATAAAAAAAATTATATATTGATTTTTTATATAAAATTGTAATATAATTATTTAAAATTAAATATTGTAATTAATTAGTCTCAACCGCCTATTTTTCTATGTTTATCAATTGATATGTTTACAGTTGTATAAAATATGTATAATTATTCAATTTTTTTATGACAGATAGTTGGTTTTTGTTAATTAAACAATATATTTATAATTAAATGTAAATTACAGCAAAGTTAGTAATGGACCTATCCAGCACAGAATGATTTAACAACCCTGATAGCACGCGGGCTCGGTGTGGGCCTAGCCTGTGTGCTGGCCAGGGCTGTCTCGGAGCTTGCAATTGTGGAGCCACTGTACCGGCCCTGAACCAGCACACAGGCTAGGCCCAAAACGAGCCCACCGAGCCTACGAGAATCTCGAAGCGGTGTTGGGCCTGTAATGTGGAGGTCACGGGCTTAAGCCCGCTGTGACAGACCGAATTCGGTGCTATCTGGGACATAGTAGATATTATCAAAGAAGACGTAATATTGAATTATGGACTTTGTGAAAATAAAACTTGTACAATTCGTACCTGGATTCCTTTTAACAGTCGAAGTGTCCTTTCAATTTTTCTCCTAATGCTGTTTCTATCAATTTGTTTATACTAATCGAAAAATATGTATTTCCTATTTAAACTTTTCATACTGTTTATAAAGTATTAAACGTTTTGATTCAACGTACTTGATTATGTAAGGAAAATTTTGTTTTAACGTTTTCACTTATAAAGTGATATCGTAACAAATAAAGCACTATTAACAATCACAATAATAATAACAATAACAATAACAATGAAAACAACAACAATAAAAATTAAAAAACTGAAAGATATGAGAAAAACGCAAGGGAGCTGTAGACTTGCACAATGATCGCTTTGATACTGAAGAAACGAATTTTCATAGCAAGAAAGTTCAGAGGAAGACTAATTTATAGGTTAGGCGTCCGTTTTTAAGGTGAAGTTTACACGCCCTGCAAACATATAAGGAAACAATTTTTAGTTTTAATATTCAAGGATTTTAATATAGGGTTATTCTAGAGCATATTGGCCCAGTTAGTTTTTGTTGATTTGAAAGTGACTTTTTTTTCTTGATTTGAAATGTGACTACTAATTTATAGATTAGGCGTCCGTTTTTTAGGTGAAGTTTACACGCTAGATAAACATTTAAGGAAACAATTTTAAGTTTTAATATTAAAGGATTTTAATATAGGGTTATTTTAGAGCATATTGGCCCAGTTAGTTTTTGTTGATTTGAAAGTGACTTTTGTCCAGCTAAAAACTTCACTTGGCACACTGTCCGTTAAGTAGAGTGCATCCACGCATCGCGCGGCCACGCTTACAGTCACCGAGCGGCTAAAATTTTCAATTAAACCCAATTAGAACTGATTAAGTTGGAGCGACGACCACTGTCTTCCCGGAGAACTGCATAGCTAGGCGATCACTGGTGTCTCTATGTCCAGTAATATTTTTTTGTCTAATTGTACGTTAACGTATATCTCGCGATGTAACGTGTTATTCAATTTTTTTAGGCAACAACAGAGACGGAATACTTTTTAAATCAGGCATAATATTTACTTTAAAAAATAATTGTATTCAACAAACCATAAAAATATTGGAATACTATATTTCATTTTCGAAGTATCAGCAGGAATAATTTAGTGCTTCTTTAAATATAATTATTCGTATAAAATTAAGAACCCCTGGAAGATGAATTAATAATGATCAAATTGATAACACCATCATTACTTCCCACTCATTTCTAATAATTTTCTTTATAGAATATAGAATATAGAATATAGAATATAGAATATAGAATACCTTTTACAATTGGACGATTTGGAAATTGATTAGTACCACTAATAATTGGAGCTCCTGATATAGCATTAAACCGAATAAATAATATAAGATTGTCATTACTTATCCTATCATTATTTATACAGGGTGTCCCAAAATTCGTGTAACTCTTGGAAATGGGAGATTCCTTGGGTCATTTGAAGCGACATTTTCCTTTACAAAAATGGCGTTCTCGGCTTTGTTTAGGAGTTATTAACGAAAACACGGACCAATCAGAGCGCAGTTACAGCGGATTGATTCTGGCTCGGCCAACGGCTACGCCACGCTTAGCGGAACCTGTCGCCGAGTCGGATTCAGTTCGCTATAGCCGCGTTCTGATTGGTTCGTGTTTTTCGTTAATAACTCCTAAACAAAGCCGCCGACGTCATTTTTGTAAAGGAAAATGTCGCTTCAAATGACTCAAGGAACTTCCCATTTCCGGGAAGTACACGAATTTTGGGACACCCTGTATAGCGGGTGGGGCAGAACTTCCCATCCGCTAATTTCCAAATAGTTTTTAACGGGTTTAGCAACATGTGGCCGAGCATTGTCATGTAGGAAAATTAATGTCTCGTGTCTGATCTCCCATTCTGCCCGTTTTTCCTTCAATGCTCTCTTTAAACGAATCAGTTGTTTTCGGTGATTGATTCCGCAAGCTCTTCTTGTGTTTGACACGAGTTTTAATCGACTAACGCTTCCAATTCTTCATCTTTAAACTTTTTCGACTGTCCAGGCCGCTCTTTGTCTTTGACGTCAAAATCGCCACTTTTAAAGCGTTGAAACCACTTGACACACCGTGTTTTCGCAAGAACATGTTCGTCATACAATTCCACGAGCAAGCGATGACTTTCGACTGTAGTTTTTTTTGCAAAAAAGTGATTAAGCAAAAGTTCCCGGGAATGCTGTTTCTTCCGCCAATTTTCAAAATTTTCAAGGATTGAAAAAAATATGATGCACACAAACAAATCAAACACTGTTAACTGATTTTGCAGGTTATGAATAAAGCTTCAAAATTACGTGTATGTCAATGATTTGCGACAGCGCATACACAAGTGTTAGTATCTAATGTCAAATTCCGGTTTTTAAGTTATAGACCCAATAGAATCTACCTGAAGATAATATTCCTTTTCTTTTTCAAAATCCTGGAATTTTCGAAATAATGCAGTATACGAACCTATCCAGCTAGATTCGATCCTAATTGGCAGGGCCATCCTAATACATTCGACGCCCGTGGGCTACTAAAAATAATGCGCCCCTCTTCGTAAAAAAAGTACACGGGGTGGCTAACGGGAGCAGGGCAGAGCTGGGGAAAATAGTATATTTAACAGTAAAAAATAAATAATCCTATTTATTTTAAAGGATGTGTACAATTTTGAAAATAAAATATTTTATTTGATGCAATAATTGTTTGAAAATGAAATTTAATTTAGGCAGTAATATTTGAGGATAGTATTTTATTTGAAGAATATTGAAAATATTTGGACTTTGTCTTTATTTTCAATTTCAATTATAAATATTATTGCTGAAAATAATGGTTCGCATCAATAGATTTATGAGTAGAAATAGTTTCCAGGTGATAAGATACACTGTATGTTTATCAAGAAACCTCAGTAGGCACAAAAAATACAATATCCTATTTTGTGTTTCAGATTAGTACTGGATTAGTATTATTACCGGCTTCCAATTCAATAGCATCGACCTATCATAAATCTTGAGTGTACCTTAGCGTGTACCTCTAAGCCTAGCAAACTATACCTGATATCAGAATTCATAAATACACTGATTTCACTGCAGGAAAATTTACACGCTTTAACTGCCGAAGAGAAAATTTGAAACGTGTTTTTAAAATATATAAAAAAGTGGATTAACTTTTTTTAATAGCTTTTTTATAAACAACTACCGGCGAGTAAAACATTTATAACATTATTCGAAGTGATTGGACCAGGACAACATATTAAAAAGTCAGCCTCATCGGAGGATGTTACCTGCTTGTCAATAATTGTCAAAGATTATTATTTATTTATTCAATAACCGTAGTTGAATCTCATATTTCTACAAGTGGATATCCTCGTATTCGGCTGCTGACTAGTTCTTGTTACATATTTTGTTAAATAACTCTGTTTATTGCAAGCGATAGCAATTAAAATTTACATAATATCAAAATATACTATCTTACTAATACAACGCAATCGAACCCTAAAGTGTTTTGAGGTGATTTTTTTATCCTCTTCTAAAGATTAGGGAAACCAATAAGACTTAATATATTTACTATATAATAATATAGTAAAATATATATATATATATATATTTATTTTATACAGACCTAAATTGAGAGAAATTTTAAGTTTAATTTAAGGGAAATTTAAAGATTTAAATTCAGGGACATATAAGCACTTAAATTCAGGAAAATATAAACACTTAAATGAAGGGAAATTTCAAGTTTAAATTAAGGGGAGATTTCAAGTTTAAATTAAGGAGAGATTTCAAGATTGAATTAAGGGGAGATTTCAAGTTTAAATTAAGGAGAGGTTTCAAGTGTGAATTAAGGGGATGTTCAAAGTTTGAATTAAGGGAAATTTAAAGTTTTAAATTCAGGGACATATAAAGACTTAAATTCAGGAAAATATAAAGACTTAAATTCAGGAAAATATAAAGACTTAAATTGAGGGACATTTCCAGTTTATATTAAGGGGAGATTTCAAGTTTAAATTAAGGGGAAATTTCAAGTTTAAATTAAGGGGATATTTCACGTTTAAATTAAGGAGAGATATGAAGTTAACAGATTATATACGTGTGATATTATTAATCAATTTCCAAAAAAAGCTAGGAAAGTAAATATATAAGTTACTTTCATATTTATCCATGTAGGTTTTTACGAAAAGTCCAATTTCTCCCATAATCTCCAAAGTTTCAGCTTTAATTTATCGAAAAATTTTGTCGCTCTATCTTATTTCTATCGAAAGCTCTGCTTTTGTCGTCGATTTCGTTGGAATCGGCCACTGTGCGGCACAAGCCTAATCCCATCTCTAGCTACGATACTGGTTGGCGAGTGGCGAGAGTGTCAACGTGTAGCACGAGTCGAGTGGAGGTGGAAATGGAAGTGGAAGTGGTAAGCGAACACAGGACGATGTGGCCGCACGCCGCGCGAGACCGCTCCGCTCGGCTCGGCGTGGTTCCGCTCCTCCGCTCGGCGTTCGGCGTGGCAGTCGGTGTTGGTGTCTGTTCCAGCTAGTACGTGCTTCGATATCGGAGCGACTGGGCCACGTCCTCGGTAAACCCGCAACAAAAAACCACATCAAAGGAATGTAATCTCCATACGAATGACCGATCTTCTGCCCGTGTACGACGCGCTCCAATACAGACTGTTCTCTGGCCACGGTAAGTAACTGAGGCGTCTCTCGACGACCATTCCTTAGATACATACCTATATTCGCAGAGACATGTGCACGCGCCGGACTGAAAGTTCTGTTTCAACGGAGAAACGCATTCAAAGATCCACCTCGGTCCTCGTTTCACGTGTTCTTATCGTTACTCCATTCTAGGCATACCTTATAACGCTGCTCCGTTTCATTCATTTTCGAATGGAAGCACGTGGACCTCGGAACTTGTTCCACGCCCCTCGTTCTCGGCCCCCCACCCCCGCTTCTCCTCTTGACGCTCGGCACACTCGATTGGTTAACCTTTATACGTGTATAGACAAAATATATTATTAGATTATATTTTAATAATATATTATATTTTAATAATGATATATTATATTATTAGAAATATATTATGTAGATTATTTAACCCATTTCACTCGGAGCTATTTTAACTCGGAAATGAAATCTTCTAATTACTATAAAAAATAAAAAAATATTATTAAATTAATAATATTTTATTTTAATATATTTTTTTTTAATTATTTATTTAATGTTACTTTAACATCAAAGGTCATTAACAACACGGCATTAGCAACAACATTAGCAATAATTTACTGTTCTGCGAGTAAAACTACACTTAACACTTATTTTTTATTATTTAATTAATTATTTTAATACCCCTATATGAACCAACGAGGAATAAGCTACTATCATTTTTATATCCATTTGACGTAAACATACTCCTCTTAATACAATTGTTCCTAATAACCTCAATATAATTATATAAAATTTTAATTTTATAAATAAATATTTAGAAACTATTATTATTTGAAGTAATCCATAAGTTGCTAATTTTTATGAAATAGCTGCTAAAATTATAGACCCAAACACAGGAGCTTGAACATGAGCTTTTAATAACCAACCACAAAACATATAAATAGGAAATTTTACAAAAAAAGTACCTATTATAAAATTTAAAAAATAATTATTTATTCAGTAATATAATAACTCTAATAATATTATTAAACCTAATATTAAACTATTTATAACTATAAATAAAAATATATATACTTTTCTTCCGACCTAGAATAATTTCATTCTATGATTTTTTTCATTTTATAAATATGAAATTGATGTAATAGCTCATACATATGAGCATATTAATGTAAATAATAATAAGTAGAATGATGATATAGTAATTTTTAATGGTGACTCTGGGTCACCCTAAAATTTTACATAAAATTTACATAAATATAAATATTAATATTATATTAATTAATTTATATTAATATTCATATAAATGGATATAAGTTATACCAATCTGTTATTTATAAATAAAATTTGTCCGGAACTTGGTGAGTTTCATTTTTTTAATGCGATACGTATAACCGCAAAAACCGAAGATGTAAATATTAAGCTCCCTTTGCACTCCGAGTTATTTTAACTAAAAAATGAAACGTTTCTTCTGATCTAGAATATTTACACTAACTATGAGCTTTTAAATTTGGTAGATATAACATTGGTATAATACCTCATACAATACTTAAATGTTTAGTAATTGGTTAGATACCGATATGTCTAATAATGTAAACAATATTTTAAATAATAGGACAGAAATTTTTTTTGGCCCAGAGGCGCCACTCGAGTGCTAAGGGTTAACTCATTCAATTTGAATGAAAAAGTGATGGAAAAGTAACTGTTTGACTTGTTTTATCGATTTTTTTTATCACTGTGTCAATTTGACACCGAGGGACAGATTCAAACTCAGATTTGATTTATAAAAGCTTTTATAGTTGACATATTTGTAGAAATTCTCGTTGAGAGACTATATTAATTAACCATTTGCTGTATCGTCTTTTTTATAGTTTGAAACGTCTTTATTATTATTATTATTATTATTTATTGAGGGAAATTTCAAGTTTTAATTAAGTGGAGATATCAAGTTTGAATTAAGGGAAATTTAAAGTTTTAAATTCAGGGAAAATAAAAACTTAAATTCAGGAAAATATAAAGACTTAAGTTCTGGGAAATTTCAAGTGTAAATTAAGGGGAGACATCAAGTTTGAATTAAGGGAAATTTAAAGCTTTAAATTCAGTAAAATATAAAGATGTAAGTTGAGGGAAATTTCCAGCTTAAATTAAGGGGATATTTCAAGTTTAAATTAAAGGAAATTTAAAATATTAAATTCAGGGACATATGTATAATATATAATGGTTCGATATGTATAATGTATATGAATATGTATAATGATTCGAATTGAGGGAAATTTCAAAATTAATTTAAGGGGATATTTCAAGTTTAAATTAAGGAGATTTCAAGTTTGATTTAAGGGAAATTTAAAGTTTTAAATTCAGGGACATAAAGACTTAAATTCAGGAAAATATAAAGACTTAATTTAAGTCTTTATTTAAATTTAATTTCAAGTGTAAATTAAGGGGATATTTCAAGTTTAAATTAAGGGAAATTAAAAATTTTTAATTCAGGGACATATGTATATTTTATAATGATTCGATATGTATAATGTATATGAATATGTATAATGATTCGAATTGAGGGAAATTTCAAATTTAAATTAAGGGGATACTTCAAGTTTCAATTAAGGAGATTTTAAGTTTGAATTAAGAGTAATTTAAAGTTTTAAATTCAGGGACATATAAAGACTTAAATTCAGGAAAATATAAACATTTAAATTGATGGAAATTTCAAGATTAAATTCAGGGAAATTTAAAGTTTTAAATTGAGGGACATATAAAGATTTAAATTCAGGAAAATATGAAGATTCAAATTGAGGGAAATTTCAAGTGCAAATTAAGTGGATATTTTTTTAAGTTTAAATTAAGAAGAGATTTCAAGTTAACAGATTATATTCGTGTAATATTATTATTCAATTTGCAAAAAAAGCTAGGAAAGTAAAAAAATTCTGGTTTTCAAGTTATAGACCCAATAATAACGCTTTGAGAACATATTCAAAGTCTTCCATAAAACTAATTTTATTATATGAAAGTATTATTATTATTATTTTTAAATAATAATAAAGTGCATCTCCGACACGAGTGTTTAGGGCTGTCGCACGTGTCTCTGTCAAAATAGGTTCTCTACATCGCGACACTTGAACAGATTCGATTACTGTTACTTATACGATTACTATTATTGCATCTTCTTGCGAGACAGTGTCGTTACACAATATTTGCTAACAGATATAGTTTCGACTTTCTGTGCGTTTCAATTAAGAAGTAGTCCACGCTAAAGCAGAGATAACATGGACAATCTTACCAAACTAGCACCAATGTCGTAGGCGTATAAATTTTAATGACACTCCATTACCAGTGGCGGCTGAAGTCAAATAGAGGACCCAAAGAATCACAAGTTGGGGCCCTCAAACGCAAGCTAGAAATAAAAGTTTCAAGGAAACTCTCATAATCTCATTAACAAAAAAGTAGTAGCGGAAAATTTCGTACCAGAAAAGTTGTTCTTATTTATTATTGATTAATTGAATTTTTTTATTGTAATAAAATTAATGCTGCAAAATTCGGGGCCCTCAATCTCAAGCTAGAAATCAAAGTTTCAAGCAAACTCTCATAAACTCATTAACAAAAAAATAGTAACGGAAAATTTCGTACCGAAATAGTTGTTTTAATTTATTGTAGGTGAATTGAACTTTTTTATTGTAAAAAAAATGAAAACTGCAAAACGCGTGGTCCCACACGGCCGCTTAATCCGCGAACCGTTAAAACCCGCCACTGTCCATTGCAAGAATGAGCGATTGCCAATTGCTCTTTTATCCAGCATTAATATGAAAATGCATTGCGTCGCTATTATGGAACGATCGCAGCGAAAGTGAATAATATATTAATTAATCGTAAGCGTTACACGGCTATCGGAAACAATTCGGAAGTGGCGCAAGAATAGCGAGATAATCGTTAATATATTTTTTTTATATAAGCATTTGAAATCCTTCTGGGTTTATTTTGCTTTACATGAATAATATAAGTGAATAGAGTAATGTGAAGACAGGAATAGTACAGTATTAATTGTATCATTGATATTTTTTTTATAAGCATTTGAAATCTTTCTGGGTTTATTTTGCTTTACATTAATATTATGTGTGAACATAGTAATGTGAAGATAGGAATTGTACAGTAAAAATTTTATCGTTGATATTTAACTGAAAGTGTTGAAAAAGAGAATGCCACTGATACTGAATGAAATAGTCATTTACAGCATGTACTCAGAATTTAATGTTATTGAAATAAGTAATACTAGATTATCTTGGACGCGTGGGTGCAACGCGAAACTTTGATATTTAACTGAAAGAGTTGAAAAAGAGAATGTCACTAATTTAGAGAGATAATCGAATAAGTCGACAAAAAAAACCAATTAAAACGATGTGCAAAACTAGGAAAATAATAGTATAAATTGATAAGTAAATCTT